>JAXCGZ010012248.1:0-12500 GCA_037179515.1 Halocaridina rubra | reverse complement strand
AACGATATAGAAATAAAGGGAACATAAAGAGAATAGAAGACGAAAACTAAATACCACCATTGTATGAAACTGATATTCCCCCCCCCCCCACACACACACACTGGAGCTAGTAGCATACTGGATCGAGATTCGATCCTGGCCCGAGGTTGGATTGATTTAACTGTCCCATGTCGATAACGATTAAATTGGGCAATTCATTGGGGATTAGGTGATTTCCCATAGATCTATCTGATTATCCAGCCATTGTCTGGAGATCACTGGGTCCACGTGATTGCAGAGGGGGCTTGTGCCCCGGCAATGTGGTAGGTATATAATCGGGCTCTAGTACTATCAATGCCCCATGCCTCTGCCAGCGCTCATGTGACTTATGTATTCACCACCATTTGCCATGGCCTTCCTCTTATTTTTTTCTATTCAAGCTTTTCCTAAATATAAATATATAAACTTTATTTTAAAGAGCAGCTCGCTAATACGAATCATATAACGGCGGAAAGTTTCAAAGTTCACATCAACAATTACTATGTTCTCTTGCATATTATCTATATTAATATTCGTAATGGAAAGATACATATCGTTCAGCAACAGAAAAAAAAATAAATCAAACTCAGTGTCCATGGAACATTAAAAGTAGAGTATGCGGCCCCTATAAGCTAACCAGCTAGGACTAATTATTAAGGGATCAAAGTGTGACTCTCCTGTCAACTTTTCAGGTGCAGTGAGCAAAACTACGGAGTGGGAGGAATTCCACAGCAGCAAAGAAAAAGTCATTAAATTATACATACAAAAATAAAAATAAAAAGAATCCAATGCTATAATCACTACACATTATACTATGTGTATGTGTGTACATGCGTGCGCTCTCTCTCTCTCTCTCTCTCTCTCTCTCTCTCTCTCTCTCTCTCTCTCTCTCTCTCTCTCTCTCTCTCTCTCTCTCTCTCTCTCTCTCTCTCTCTCTCCCCACAAGAGCTGGGAGACTGTCACTAGATACATTTTGAGCTCGTGTGGACTCTGTTTTACAATAGACACATTAAAAGGTGTAGTCACTGAGCCAGCTGGGTTGACAGATACAATTAAAAGCTAATTCCACAATTATAATTTTCAATATTAGGGTTATGGAAAGAATAACCAAATTATTGTAATCTAACGAGAATCCTGAATAGCTAACATATACAATCAAACAAAATAGTTTATTAAAATACTTACATATACATGGCCCCATTCCCCCTTTTAAGGGGGTGGCCGAGCAAAGAAACACGCATTCACCACCATACACACATACCTCAGCTATTTCTCTTAGCTCCTTAGGATAAAGCGTTGCCACAATTCCCCCCTAGCTTGGGTCATCCGCAAGGCAGGCAGACAAGGATATTCTACAGTGAGACCCAACTGCTGCAACTGATTTACCCCCACCGCATCATCACATTTTGGCAACTCCCCTCACACCCGTCCATCAAAGTTTGCTGAGCTAGCAGGTGTGAGAAATCTCTTTGGCCCGTGTCACCTATATACAGTATATTTCCTCTCATTCCTATCTCTAGCACGCTCTCTTTCTTACTCTACTAACATTCCACGTGCATCCAATGCAGTTTTCACACCATCCATCCATCTCATTCTAGATCTTCCTCTTGGTCTAATGCCAACCACTTCTGAACTCCACACTCTCTTTACTATTCTTTCGTCACTCATCCTTTCCATGTGTCCAAACCAACTCAACACACTCTGATCTAACCTATCCGACAGCCTTCTTTCAACGCCTGTTCTCTGTCTGATCTACTCATTTATCATTCTATCTAAGAATACGACCTAGCAAACATATATATCATATTTTCACATATAATCGTGTGTTCACTTGATCAATGTTGACCCCTATATATATCAGGGATAAAAATTAGATGTGAAAATAAGTCACTATAGTGGCTGGGAAGAGAGAGTATTTTGAATATAGACATCCTGTACAGTGTATTCATTCCTTTCTCTAGTAAAGAGCTGAGAGGTTTCTTTCTTCTTTTATACATTCGGTGGAAAAGTGATTGCCTATTGGCACACTGATTGCATATCCTAGGTTCAAAACCCAGCCAGGGATAAATATGTTTGTAGTGTTCGCATATAATAAAGGAATTATTTGATCACACACACACACACACTCTCTCACACACAGACACCAAGCTTGGCTACTCGGTGGCTGGAGTACAACTTCAAGAGACAGAAAATGAGAGAGATCTAGGAGTAAACATACTGACAGATTTGTCTCCAGAAATACATATAAATGGCATAGTAAGGGCAGCATATGCATTCTTATAAAATGTAAGAGTAGCCTTCAGGCACATGGACAAGGAAATGTTCAGAAATATTTATGTAACCTATGTGAGGCCAAAACTCGAATATGCAGCCCCCTTTTGGAATCCGCACTTGAAAAAGCACATAGCTAAGCTTGAAAAAGTTCAAAGACATGCCACGAAACTGGTGCCAGAAATACGCAATCTCAGTTATGATGAGAGGCTGAGGGAATTAGACTTACCATCACTCGAAGCTAGAAGAGTGAGGGGGGATATGGTGACAGTCTTTAAATTCCTTCATGGTTATGATAGAGTGGATAGGGATCGATATTTTGATATGGCTGGCTCTAGAACTAGAGGTCATAGTTTGAAGCTTCGTAAGAAAACTTCTTTGCAGGATGTAAGGAAATACTTTTTCAGTGTAAGAGTAGTTGATAATTGGAATTGGCTAAGCGAGGAGGTAGTTAATGCTATCTCAATCCATAGTTTTAAGGACAGGTATGATAAGTATCACTAAGTCTAAAATGGAACCGATCAGGAGACGGGAAGATACGAGCTTTGGGCTCTTTCCCGTAAGCACAATTAGGTAATCACAATTAGGTAATCACACACACACACACACGTAAGAGTAGTTGATAATTGGAATTCGCTAAGCGAGGAGGTAGTTAATGCTATCTCAATCCATAGTTTTAAGGACAGGTATGATAAGTATCACTAAGTCTAAAATGGAACCGATCAGGAGACGGGAAGATACGAGCTTTGGGCTCTTTCCCGTAAACACAATTAGGTAATCACAAATAGGTAATCACACACACACACATTTATAAAACAATCAGATGCCTAAGCACTGACACACATAGCATTAATTAACCATTTACTAAAAAGGGTTAAAAAATGAGAGAGATCTAGTAGTAAACATACTGGCAGATTTGTCTCCAGAAATACATATAAATGGCATAGTAAGGGCAGCATATGCATTCTTATCAAATGTAAGGGTAGCCTTCAGGCACATGGACAAGAAAATGTTCAGAAATATATATGTAACCTATGTGAGGCCAAAACTCGAATATGCAGCCCCCTTTTGGAATCCGCACTTGAAAAAGCACATACCTAAGCTTGAAAAAGTTCAAAGACATGCCACGAAACTGGTGCCAGAAATACGCAATCTCAGTTATGATGAGAGGCTGAGGGAATTAGACTTACCATCACTCGAAGCTAGAAGAGTGAGGGGGGATATGGTGACGGTCTTTAAATTCCTTCATGGTTATGATAGAGTGGATAGGGATCGATATTTTGATATGGCTGGCTCTAGAACTAGAGGTCATAGTTTGAAGCTTCGTAAGAAAACTTCTTTGCAGGATGTAAGGAAATACTTTTTCAGTGTAAGAGTAGTTGATAATTGGAATTGGCTAAGCGAGGAGGTAGTTAATGCTATCTCAATCCATAGTTTTAAGGACAGGTATGATAAGTATCACTAAGTCTAAAATGGAACCGATCAGGAGACGGGAAGATACGAGCTTTGGGCTCTTTCCCGTAAACACAATTAGGTAATCACAATTAGGTAATCACACACACACACACACGTAAGAGTAGTTGATAATTGGAATTGGCTAAGCGAGGAGGTAGTTAATGCTATCTCAATCCATAGTTTTAAGGACAGGTATGATAAGTATCACTAGGTCTAAAATGGAACCGATCAGGAGACGGGAAGATACGAGCTTTGGGCTCTTTCCCGTAAACACAATTAGGTAATCACAATTAGGTAATCACACACACACACACACGTAAGAGTAGTTGATAATTGGAATTGGCTAAGCGAGGAGGTAGTTAATGCTATCTCAATCCATAGTTTTAAGGACAGGTATGATAAGTATCACTAAGTCTAAAATGGAACCGATCAGGAGACGGGAAGATACGAGCTTTGGGCTCTTTCCCGTAAACACAATTAGGTAATCACAATTAGGTAATCACACACACACACATTTATAAAACAATCAGATGCCTAAGCACTGACACACATAGCATTAATTAACCATTTACTAAAAAGGGTTAAAAAATGAGAGAGATCTAGGAGTAAACATACTGGCAGATTTGTCTCCAGAAATACATATAAATGGCATAGTAAGGGCAGCATATGCATTCTTATCAAATGTAAGGGTAGCCTTCAGGCACATGGACAAGGAAATGTTCAGAAATATTTATGTAACCTATGTGAGGCCAAAACTCGAATATGCAGCCCCCTTTTGGAATCCGCACTTGAAAAAGCACATAGCTAAGCTTGAAAAAGTTCAAAGACATGCCACGAAACTGGTGCCAGAAATACGCAATCCCAGTTATGATGAGAGGCTGAGGGAATTAGACTTACCATCACTCGAAGCTAGAAGAGTGAGGGGGGATATGGTGACGGTCTTTAAATTCCTTCATGGTTATGATAGAGTGGATAGGGATCGATATTTTGATATGGCTGGCTCTAGAACTAGAGGTCATAGTTTGAAGCTTCGTAAGAAAACTTCTTTGCAGGATGTAAGGAAATACTTTTTCAGTGTAAGAGTAGTTGATAATTGGAATTGGCTAAGCGAGGAGGTAGTTAATGCTATCTCAATCCATAGTTTTAAGGACAGGTATGATAAGTATCACTAAGTCTAAAATGGAACCGATCAGGAGACGGGAAGATACGAGCTTTGGGATCTTTCCCGTAAACACAATTAGGTAATCACAATTAGGTAATCACACACACACACACACGTAAGAGTAGTTGATAATTGGAATTGGCTAAGCGAGGAGGTAGTTAATGCTATCTCAATCCATAGTTTTAAGGACAGGTATGATAAGTATCACTAAGTCTAAAATGGAACCGATCAGGAGACAGGAAGATACGAGCTTTGGCTCTTTCCCGTAAACACAATTAGGTAATCACAATTAGGTAATCACACACACACACAACACGTAAGAGTAGCTTGATAATTGGACATTGACTAAGCGAGGAGGTCAGTTAATAGCTATCTCAATCCATAGTTTTAAGGACAGGTATGATAAGTATCACTAAGTACTAAAATGGAACCGATCAGGAAGACGGGAAGATACGAAGCTTTGAGGCTCTGTTGCCCGTAAACGCAATTAGGTAATCACAATCTAGGTAATCACACACACCACACACGTAAGAGTAGTTGATAATTGGAATTGGCTAAGCGAGGAGGTAGTTAATGCTATCTCAATCCATAGTTTTAAGGACAGGTATGATAAGTATCACTAGTCTAAAATGGAACCGATCAGGAGACGGGAAGATACTAGCTTTGGGCTCTTTCCCGTAAACACAATTAGGTAATCACACATCATACACACACACACACTCACACACGTAAGAGTAGTTGATAATTGGAATTGGCTAAGCGAGGAGGTAGTTAATGCTATCTCAATCCATAGTTTTAAGGACAGGTATGATAAGTATCACTAAGTCTAAAATGGAACCGATCAGGAGACGGGAAGATACGAGCTTTGGGCTCTTTCCCGTAAACACAATTAGGTAATCACAATTAGGTAATCACACACACACACACACACACACGTAAGAGTAGTTGATAATTGGAATTGGCTAAGCGAGGAGGTAGTTAATGCTATCTCAATCCATAGTTTTAAGGACAGGTATGATAAGTATCACTAAGTCTAAAATGGAACCGATCAGGAGACGGGAAGATACGAGCTTTGGGCTCTTTCCCGTAAACACAATTAGGTAATCACAATTAGGTAATCACACACACACACACACACGTAAGAGTAGTTGATATTTGGAATTGGCTAAGCGAGGAGGTAGTTAATGCTATCTCAATCCATAGTTTTAAGGACAGGTATGATAAGTATCACTAAGTCTAAAATGGAACCGATCAGGAGACGGGAAGATACGAGATTTGTGCTCTTTCCCGTAAACACAATTAGGTAATCACACACACACACACACACACACACATGTAAGAGTAGTTGATAATTGGAATTGGCTAAGCGAGGAGGTAGTTAATGCTATCTCAATCCATAGTTTTAAGGACAGGTATGATAAGTATCACTAAGTCTAAAATGGAACCGATCAGGAGACAGGAAGATACGAGCTTTGGGCTCTTTCCAGTAAACACAATTAGGTAATCTCACACACACACACACACACACACACACACACACACACACACACACACACACACACACGTAAGAGTAGTTGATAATTGGAATTCGCTAAGCGAGGAGATAGTTAATGCTATCTCAATCCATAGTTTTAAGGACAGGTATGATAAGTATCACTAAGTCTAAAATGGAACCGATCAGGAGACGGGAAGATACGAGCTTTGGGCTCTTTCCCGTAAACACAATTAGGTAATCACAATTAGGTAATCACACACACACACACACGCAAGAGTAGTTGATAATTGGAATTCGCTAAGCGAGGAGGTAGTTAATGCTATCTCAATCCATAGTTTTAAGGACAGGTATGATAAGTATCACTAAGTCTAAAATGGAACCGATCAGGAGACGGGAAGATACGAGCTTTGTGCTCTTTCCCGTAAACACAATTAGGTAATCACAATTAGGTAATCACACACACACATTTATAAAACAATCAGATGCCTAAGCACTGACACACATAGCATTAATTAACCATTTACTAAAAAAGGGTTAAAAAATGAGAGAGATCTAGGAGTAAACATACTGGCAGATTTGTCTCCAGAAATACATATAAATGGCATAGTAAGGACAGCATATGCATTCTTATCAAATGTAAGGGTAGCCTTCAGGCACATGGACAAGGAAATGTTCAGAAATATTTATGTAACCTATGTGAGGCCAAAACTCGAATATGCAGCCCCCTTTTGGAATCCGCACTTGAAAAAGCACATAGCTAAGCTTGAAAAAGTTCAAAGACATGCCACGAAACTGGTGCCAGAAATACGCAATCTCAGTTATGATGAGAGGCTGAGGGAATTAGACTTACCATCACTCGAAGCTAGAAGAGTGAGGGGGGATATGGTGACAGTCTTTAAATTCCTTCATGGTTATGATAGAGTGGATAGGGATCGATATTTTGATATGGCTGGCTCTAGAACTAGAGGTCATAGTTTGAAGCTTCGTAAGAAAACTTCTTTGCAGGATGTAAGGAAATACTTTTTCAGTGTAAGAGTAGTTGATAATTGGAATTGGCTAAGCGAGGAGGTAGTTAATGCTATCTCAATCCATAGTTTTAAGGACAGGTATGATAAGTATCACTAAGTCTAAAATGGAACCGATCAGGAGACGGGAAGATACGAGCTTTGGGCTCTTTCCCGTAAACACAATTAGGTATTCACAATTAGGTAATCACACACACACACACACACGTAAGAGTAGTTGATAATTGGAATTCGCTAAGCGAGGAGGTAGTTAATGCTATCTCAATCCATAGTTTTAAGGACAGGTATGATAAGTATCACTAAGTCTAAAATGGAACCGATCAGGAGACGGGAAGATACGAGCTTTGGGCTCTTTCTCGTAAACACAATTAGGTAATCACAATTAGGTAATCACACACACACACACATTTATAAAACAATCAGATGCCTAAGCACTGACACACATAGCATTAATTAACCATTTACTAAAAAGGGTTAAGAAATGAGAGAGATCTAGGAGTAAACATACTGGCAGATATGTCTCCAGAAATACATATAAATGGCATAGTAAGGGCAGCATATGCATTCTTAGCAAATGTAAGGGTAGCCTTCAGGCACATGGACATGGAAATGTTCAGAAATATTTATGTAACCTATGTGAGGCCAAAACTCGTATATGCAGCCCCCTTTTGGAATCCGCACTTGAAAAAGCACATAGCTAAGCTTGAAAAAGTTCAAAGACATGCCACGAAACTGGTGCCAGAAATACGCAATCTCAGTTATGATGAGAGGCTGAGGGAATTAGACTTACCATCACTCGAAGCTAGAAGAGTGAGGGGGGATATGGTGACAGTCTTTAAATTCCTTCATAGTTATGATAGAGTGGATAGGGATCGATATTTTGATATGGCTGGCTCTAGAACTAGAGGTCATAGTTTGAAGCTTCGTAAGAAAACTTCTTTGCAGGATATAAGGAAATACTTTATCAGTGTAAGAGTAGTTAATAATTGGCATTGGCTAAGCGAGGAGGTAGTTAATGCTATCTCAATCCATAGTTTTAAGGACAGGTATGATAAGTATCACTAAGTCTAAAATGGAACCGATCACTAGACGGGAAGATACGAGCTTTGGGCTCTTTCCCGTAAACACAATTAGGTAATCACAATTAGGTAATCACACACACACACACACACGTAAGAGTAGTTGATAATTGGAATTCGCTAAGCGAGGAGGTAGTTAATGCTATCTCAATCCATAGTTTTAAGGACAGGTATGATAAGTATCACTAAGTCTAAAATGGAACCGATCAGGAGACGGGAAGATACGAGCTTTGTGCTCTTTCCCGTAAGCACAATTAGGTAATCACAATTAGGTAATCACACACACACACATTTATAAAACAATCAGATGCCTAAGCACTGACACACATAGCATTAATTAACCATTTACTAAAAAAGGGTTAAAAAATGAGAGAGATCTAGGAGTAAACATACTGGCAGATTTGTCTCCAGAAATACATATAAATGCCATAGTAAGGGCAGCATATGCATTCTTATCAAATGTAAGGGTAGCCTTCAGGCACATGGACAAGGAAATGTTCAGAAATATTTATGTAACCTATGTGAGGCCAAAACTCGAATATGCAGCCCCCTTTTGGAATCCGCACTTGAAAAAGCACATAGCTAAGCTTGAAAAAGTTCAAAGACATGCCACGAAACTGGTGCCAGAAATACGCAATCTCAGTTATGATGAGAGGCTGATGGAATTAGACTTACCATCACTCGAAGCTAGAAGAGTGAGGGGGGATATGGTGACAGTCTTTAAATTCCTTCATGGTTATGATAGAGTGGATAGGGATCGATATTTTGATATGGCTGGCTCTAGAACTAGAGGTCATAGTTTGAAGCTTCGTAAGAAAACTTCTTTGCAGGATATAAGGAAATGCTTTTTCAGTGTAAGAGTAGTTGATAATTGGCATTGGCTAAGCGAGGAGGTAGTTAATGCTATCTCAATCCATAGTTTTAAGGACAGGTATGATAAGTATCACTAAGTCTAAAATGGAACCGATCACTAGACGGGAAGATACGAGCTTTGGGCTCTTTCCCGTAAACACAATTAGGTAATAACAATTAGGTAATCTCACACACACACACACACACACGTAAGAGTAGTTGATAATTGGAATTCGCTAAGCGAGGAGGTAGTTAATGCTATCTCAATCCATAGTTTTAAGGACAGGTATGATAAGTATCACTAAGTCTAAAATGGAACCGATCAGGAGACGGGAAGATACGAGCTTTGTGCTCTTTCCCGTAAACACAATTAGGTAATCACAATTAGGTAATCACACACACACACATTTATAAAACAATCAGATGCCTAAGCACTGACACACATAGCATTAATTAACCATTTACTAAAAAAGGGTTAAAAATTGAGAGAGATCTAGGAGTAAACATACTGGCAGATTTGTCTCCAGAAATACATATAAATGGCATAGTAAGGGCAGCATATGCATTCTTATCAAATGTAAGGGTAGCCTTCAGGCACATGGACAAGGAAATGTTCAGAAATATTTATGTAACCTATGTGAGGCCAAAACTCGAATATGCAGCCCCCTTTTGGAATCCGCACTTGAAAAAGCACATAGCTAAGCTTGAAAAAGTTCAAAGACATGCCACGAAACTGGTGCCAGAAATACGCAATCTCAGTTATGATGAGAGGCTGAGGGAATTAGACTTACCATCACTCGAAGCTAGAAGAGTGAGGGGGGATATGGTGACAGTCTTTAAATTCCTTCATGGTTATGATAGAGTGGATAGGGATCGATATTTTGATATGGCTGGCTCTAGAACTAGAGGTCATAGTTTGAAGCTTCGTCAGAAAACTTCTTTGCAGGATGTAAGGAAATACTTTTTCAGTGTAAGAGTAGTTGATAATTGGAATTGGCTAAGCGAGGAGGTAGTTAATGCTATCTCAATCCATAGTTTTAAGGACAAGTATGATAAGTATCACTAAGTCTAAAATGGAACCGATCAGGAGACGGGAAGATACGAGCTTTGGGCTCTTTCCCGTAAACACAATTAGGTAATCACAATTAGGTAATCACATACACACGACCATTCAAAATGCAAAAAATCTGCAATCATTACTCAAAATATCAGAATATTATGTTTAATAAACGAAAGAGTAAGGAAATTATAGCGAGTAGAAAGAGAGAAAGATTAAGAGAGAGAGAGAGAGAGAGAGAGAGAGAGAGAGAGAGAGAGAGAGAGAGAGAGAGGAGAGAGAGAGAGGAGAGAGAGAGAGAGAGAGAGAGAGGGGGGGGCTATATGATAAATGAAATAATGAGGAAGAAAGTTAAAGCAAAGAGAGAGAGAGAGAGAGAGAGAGAGAGAGAGAGAGAGAGAGAGAGAGAGAGAGAGAGAGAGAGAGAGAGAGAGAGAGAGAGAGTAATAATAATAATAATAATAATAATAATAATAATAATAATAATAATAATAATAATAATAATAATAATAATAATAATAATAATAATAATAATAATAATAATAATAATAATAATAATTCATGTCCAATGATACATTGGTTATTCTTTCAGAAATTTTAATATGTACAGGCTATAAGGTAAAAGCAGACGCTAGCTAAATCAACCATCAATACATATTCATTAGTAAGATTCCATTATACTATCGTTACCTTACATTTTAATGTAACAACTTAAAATAGATATGAAAATATACAGTAATAAAAACAAATACATTCTAGTGAACAATCATTATAATAAACTAAAAGGAACTGCATAAAACTAAGACATTAAGACATGAAGCAAAATCAACTCATTTAAGATTTAAAATAATAGTGTTAAAAACGCTATAAAAATATGTATAATTTTATAAACTTTTTACTCATACATATACGTTTATACTTTAATAACAATTTAAAATGTTACTAAATCTAAAATAACACTTAGGAAAATTATCAATTAAAAAAAATAAAAGAGCAATTTAAAGGACAAACGTATGACACCTAAGATCATAAAATGTCCAAACTGCGACATGCAATAGGATATGATAAAAGAAACTGTAAAATATCACACAAACTAGAAATAGTAAACATATAAGAACATCATAAAAGATTAATATGAGAAGGCCATAAAATAATCATCGTGTGAATTTTCATCAAGGTTAAAATATAATCAATGTTATTTAAAAATAATCTATATATAGCTTAAAAGATACCTCCTTAGCTTTTCCTTAAAAGATGACAATGAAACGGCATCCCTGATTGCTGTAGGAAGATTATTCCAGAGATAGTTTGCATTTGTCTGGATACAAGTTCTGTGTTAACCCGCCGTGCAACTAAATTATTGGATTGTCTAGTGTTTGTACCATATTCAGAACCTACAGTATTAAAGACATACAGCCATTCCGGGAAGCATTTCCTCAACACCTTAAAAACAAATATGCATACATCAAAAGCATATTTATCCTTCATCTTTAGCCATTTCAATTCTTTTAAATATGGAGAAACAAGTTCATATTTTCGGATATTACCATTAGCCACGCGAGCTGCAGAATTTTGTAGCTTTTGCACATAACTTAAATGAGAATTGTAGGTTGATCCCCAAACTTTAAAACAATAATTAATAATACTTAAAGCTAATGATTCTATCACCATTAAACGGGTATCGGGTTCAAACGAGTCTTTAATTCTATTTAAATATATATATATATATATATATATATATATATATATATATATATATATATATATATATATATATATATATATATATATATATATATATATATATATATATATATATATATATATATATATATATATATATATATATATTATATATATATATATATATATATATATATATATATATATATATATATATATATATATATATATATATATATATATATATATATATATATGTATATATATATATATATATATATATATATATATATATATATATATATATATATATATATATATATATATATATATATATATATATATATATATATATATATATATATATATATATATATATATGAGAATATATATATATATGAGT
>JAXCGZ010012247.1:15000-20000 GCA_037179515.1 Halocaridina rubra | reverse complement strand
ACAGACAAGTGTTTGAAGTGATGTTCGAACGTGTGAATGGGGTATTTGGTTGTCGAACACGTTCGACAAACGTGTTCGACAAGCAAATACCCCTTTCACACGTTCGAGCATCACTTCAAACACTTGTCTGTCGAACGCGGTTCGACAGACATGTGTTTGAAGTGATGTTCGAACGTGTGAACGGGGTATTTAGTTGTCGAACACGTTTGTCGAACGTGTTCGACGAACCGTTTGACCGTGTAAACCCCCCTTAAGATAAACCAACTTGCACAAATTCATAAATAATTCACTCTTTTTAATATAATATACTGAATAATCCCATGGATGTCATGAGAGTAATCCCATTATCTCTTTTTTCTCAGAATATTGATTCATCTTGCAACACTCCTGCCAAGGGCAACTTATACCTTAAGAATAATTCTATTTTGTTGTGAATGTCATCTTAAGTTGTTTCAGAAATCTTCGCATAATTCCTCTTTTTCATCGTTATCAAGTTTTTATATGAGAACATGAACTCATATGTCCAAGAATGTATTGAACTCATATATTTGGAGGATATAAATGGCACCGATCCCCCCCCCCCTTACACCCTCGGCCTTTGGAGGTAAAAGCAAAATTAATTTGATATAGAAAAAGAGATTGCTTGCGCAGGCAAAAGCAGAAATTTCTAATTCATTGCGTTCTCAAGGAAGTTTTTACACATGAAGAAAAAGAAGAGAATTATCCTAAGTTGTATGTGCTTCTTCTGTTGATAAATAGGATTTTGCCTTAATGGGGAGATTAATTCGCGAAGTCAAAAGTTTTCTCTTCTACCAAGGATCATTTTTCCGAGAACTGACGCACTTCTAAATATATTTAAAGCAGGCGTGAATGGTACTGAATAGACTGGATGTGTATGTAAGAGGGTATGTATTTTGAGTATATATTTTTGTATATATGTAAGCGCGTATGAATGAAGTTTCCCGTTAACCGAATTGTCTTATTGGCTCAGAGAACATACTATTGCAACACCATTCATACTTAATTCTAACGGTCAATCGCAATAACATCGGATATAATGCAGGTTCATACTTGCTTTTGCAAATGACGTCAATTTAGCTGCCACATAACTTAATACTTCTAAGGGTTATTTCCTACAACATTCTATTTATTTTTTGCTTCATTATATTTGTATTTTATTTTATTTTTTTTATGTAAAAAAATTTACATTTATTCAAATTAAGATTAAACAGCGCTTTTAAACACTAAGAGCTCTCTCTCTCTCTCTCTCTCTCTCTCTCTCTCTCTCTCTCTCTCTCTCTCTCTCTCTCTCTCTCTCTCTCTCTCTCTCTCTCTCTCTCTCAGAGAAGCAGCTTTTATGCACAAGTGAAGATTTTTTCTGAGTCATTCATACTCAGATGAATTGGTTTTGATTATGTATGTCAAAACGTCAATCTTGTTCAAAAAGAACACATTTTATAATGTCTCAACTATAGTAAAATGAGAGAAGGAAACTGACCAGGCATTGCTACATGTGATTGGAAAAAAATAACAAATGGATTTCATTCAGTGGCATAGGGTAGTGGGAGGAACAATGATTAATGAAAGCAAAAAGATTAAAACTTTTCAACCCTTTCACTTCTACATATCGCAACAGTGCATTTGGATAATGACATAATGTATGTAGTGATGAAGTTACTCAAGCGCCAGTGCTCTGAACAGAAACATGATATAACAGATTCTGGGAAGTCAACTCTAGAATATGTAGTCATTTTTTTTTTTAAATATGCAAGATTGTCAGCAACTCAAATTTTGGATGAAAATACACTTCCATTTTTCATATTTCCTCTCTTGTCTAATGGATACGAAAGTCAATAATACCTGTTGAGTATGATGAATGTATTAACAAATAAATCTGATAAAATGCTCATGATGTTCTTAACTACAAATGCGAATATTTGTTTTCTATTTTAACTCATCGCCTAACAACCAATGATTATGCAAAAGGCAATCCATTTATCATTCATATCTTTTTATAGATTCTGGAGAATAAGGACTCCTCTGCGAAACAGCAGACTGTTATCAATAAAGTTTTCTAAACCTGACCAAACACAATTGCTACCGGAAGCTATTGCAGCTGAGTAATATTTAAATGTTCGTATTTATTTGCAAGAATCCAAGTAAAGCATTTGCTAAGAGCAACATTTATACAGCTCTCTCTCTCTCTCTCTCTCTCTCTCTCTCTCTCTCTCTCTCTCTCTCTCTCTCTCTCTCTCTCTCTATATATATATATATATATATATATATATATATATATATATATATATATATATATATATATATATATATATATATATATATATATATATATATATATATACATATATATATATATACATATATATATATATATATATATATATATATATATATATATATATATATATATATATATATATATATATATATATATATATATATATATATATATATATATATATATATATATATATATATATATATATATAAATATATATATACATATATATATATATATATATATATATATATATATATATATATATATATATATATATATATATATATATATATATATATATATATATATATATATATATATTTTATATATATATATATATATATATATATATATATATATATATTTATATATATATATATATATATATATATATATATATATATATATATATATATATATATACATATATTATATATATATATATATATATATATATATATATATATATATATATATATATATATATATATATATATATATACGTGTGTGTGTGTGTGTGGGCGTGTGTGCATATATGAATGCATGTGCGCAGTTATACAAATGCGCACACACACGCACTTACATACACACACACACACACACACACACATACGCACACACAAAGCACAAGGGCAGGAGAGAAAGGAACTAGAAAAAAGAATAAAGAAGCTGGAAGGGGAAAAAAGTGAACTAGAAACTAGAATTTCTAAACAAGAAGATAAAAACAAACTGCCAAATGATAACCTAAATGAATTAGATGTTAGTTCACTGCTCTGTTCTTAGAGAGACGAGATTGCAGCTTGGAATGTCCAGATTAAGGAAAACATTGAACAGTTTAGAAAAGAGTTCAGGGAGCTGAATATGGAAAATGATACCATGAAAACTTCCTTTGCTGATGCACTAAAGGGGAATGTGGCAGTAAAGGTGGAGGTAAAGGTGGTGGCACTGGAAGACATACAAACAGTTGACTATAAGGAAACAGTAATCGAAAAAATGAAAGACGTTGTGATGGAAAGGGCAAAGCCACTCATCAAAAAGGCACTTGATAAAGAGAAGACAGTGGTAATCTCAGGCATAAGCGAATTCCAGGAGCCAACATGGCAGGGGAGACTTGAAGAAAATAAAGCTAGGGTTGTAGACCTGATAAGAAAGCTTGGAGTAGTTTGTGGTCCTGAGGATATTGTAAACATACACCAACTAGGCAAATATTCGAGGGAAGGAAAGCCGAGACCAACAAAAGTAACCTTTGATAGAGGGGAAACATGTAGGGAAATATTGTTGAGAAAAAAAGGTCTAAAAGACCTTCAAGAATTCAAATAAGTGTTCATTAGACGATACAGAACACAGGAAGAGATGGGAAAGATCAAAAACTTGTTGGAAGAGGCATGAATTTTAAATGAGGAAAGAAATGAAGAAGAGAAGAAAAATTTCCATTTCAGAGTTCTTTCAGACAAAGGGGAGATAAAGAAGATAATGACAGAAGATCAGGGGATGGGGCCTCATTAAGATTGTTATACACAAATGATGATGGATTAGCTGGTAAGGCAGTAGAGTTAAAAGATAGGATTCACAACAGTAAGGCAGATATAGTAGCAATTACAGAGACTAAGTTGACTGAGGACATAAACAGTGTCACAGTTTTTCCTAAGGGCTTCAGAATATTAAGGGTTGAAAGATCTGAGAGGACTGGTGGAGGAATAGCACTGCTCATAAGTGAAAGGATTCAAGTTGAAGAAATAAACTTGGCTATAGAAAGTGAGTTCAAGGAATTTCTTGTTGCTCGCATAAATACTGTGTCAGAGAGCATAATAATAAATATTGTATATAACCCACCAAGGAACCAGAATAGGCTAGAAGTTTATGAGGAAACTCATACAGGTACTATTGAAGTCATAATCTCATTTGGTAACATGGCACGGGAGAGAAAATGTAGGATATTGATTATGGGAAATTTTAATCATAAAGAAATAGATTGGATAAATCTTGACCCACAAAGTGGTGAGGACCCATTCGGGGCAAGATTCCTAGACTGCATACAAGGGAATCTCCTACACCAACATGTAATGGAAAAAACGTGGGCCAGGGGTGGGAATGAGCCATCACTACTTGATCTAGTATTCACAGATAATGTGTTGGATATTGAAAAAATTGAGTATGAACCACCAATTGGAAAGAGTGACCACTGTGTGTTGTTGATGGAGTATA
The DNA here is from genome assembly GCA_037179515.1 of Halocaridina rubra. Classification (NCBI taxonomy): domain Eukaryota; kingdom Metazoa; phylum Arthropoda; class Malacostraca; order Decapoda; family Atyidae; genus Halocaridina; species Halocaridina rubra. The sequence continues at coordinate 15,496 of JAXCGZ010012247.1, read as the reverse complement.
TCTTTAAAGATTTTCTGCCTGAGAGTAGAGGCACTGAGGACATGAGGAGGAACTATTCGAAAGGAGATTATATCAAAATGAATGAGCATTTTGCAGTTATTGACTGGAGAACCTTATTTTACAACAAATCTGTTCTAGAAATGTATGCCATCTCTTGTGAGAAATATGCGAAGATAGTAGATTGCTGCATACCTGTCACCAAAGTAGGTGTAATTCATGCCAGAGAGATATGGTTCGATAATCAGTGTAAAAGAGCTAAGGAGTGGAGAGACAAATGCTGGAAAAGGTATAGGGGGAGAAAAAACATAAATGCCTGGCAAACCTACAAAAGAGCAAGAAATTACTACCTAAGTAAAAGGAGAGAGGCAGAGAGAGACTATGAGAGGGACATCACCAGGAAGGCTAAAGAAAATCTCAAGCTTTTCCACAGCTTTATCAGAGGAAAACTGAAGGTAAAAGAACAGGTTTTAAGGCTAAAGAGAGCAGATGGAAGCAT
>JAXCGZ010012247.1:2500-5000 GCA_037179515.1 Halocaridina rubra | reverse complement strand
TATTTTGATATGGCTGGCTCTAGAACTAGAGGTCATAGTTTGAAGCTTCGTAAGAAAACTTCTTCGCAGGATGTAAGGAAATACTTTTTCAGTGTAAGAGTAGTTGATAATTGGAATTGGCTAAGCGAGGAGGTAGTTAATGCTATCTCAATCCATAGTTTTAAGGACAGGTATGATAAGTATCACTAAGTATAAAATGGAACCGATCAGGAGACGGGAAGATACGAGCTTTGGGCTCTTTCCCGTAAACACAATTAGGTAATCACAATTAGGTAATCACATACATACATACATACATACATACATACATACATACATACATACATACATACATACATACATACATACATACATACATACATACATACATACATACATCCATGTATACATACATAGTTCAAAGAATTTCTTGTTGTTAGCATAAATACTGGGTCAGAGAACATTATAATAACTGTTGTATATAACCCACCAAGGAACCAACATAGGCTAGAAGTTTACGAGGAAATTCAAATAGGTACTACTGAAGTCAAAAACTCAGTGTGATGAGATGGATGTGTGGGGTGGCAAGAAGCGATAAGATCAGAAACGAGGTAATTAGAGGTACCTCGAAAGTTAGAGAAATATGAGATAAGATATAAGAAAGTAGACTAATATGGTATGATTATGTCGTTAGAAGGGATGAACAGTATGTTGGGAGGAGGGTGATGGAAATGGATATACAGGGTAGGAGAAGGAGAGGGAGACCAAAGCGTAGGTGGATGGATTGCATCAATGACGACCTGAGGTCTAAAGGTTCGTTGGGTGATGAGGTATGGGACAGAAACAAATGGAGAAAGATGGCCAGCAACATCGACCCCAAATGAAAGTGGGAAAGGATGTAGACGAAGAAGAAGAAGTCATAAACTCAGTTGTTAACATGGCACGAGTGAGAGAATGTAGGATTTTGGTTATGGGAGATTTTAATCATAAAGAGATTGATTGGATAAATCTTGACCCACACAGTGGTGAAGACTCATTCAGGGAAAGATTCCTAGATTGTGTACAAGGGAATTTCCTACACCAACATGTAATGGAACCAACGAGAGCCAGGGGTGGGGACGAGCCATCACTACTTGATCTAGTATTCACAGATAACGTGTTGGATATTGGAAAAATCTAGTATGAACCACCAATTGGAAAGAGTGACCACTGTGTGTTGTTAATGGAGTTTATCATTGAAGATATTCTGCCTGAGAGTAGAGGCACTGAGGACATAACTATCCGAAAGGAGATTGCATCAAAATGAATGAGCTCTTTGCAGTTATTGATTGGAGAACCTTACTTTACAACAAATCTGTACAAGAAACGTACTACATCTTTTGTGAGAAATATGGGAAGATAGTATATTGCTGCATACCTGTCACCAAAGTAGGCGTAATTTATGTCAGAGAGAAATGGTTCGATAATGAGTGTATAAGAGCTAAGAAGTGGAGAGACAAAGTCTGGAAAAGGTATAGGAGGAGAAAAAATATAAATTTCTGGAAAACCTACAAAAGAGCAAGAAATGATTACCTAAGTAAAAGAAGAGAGGCAGAGAGAGAATATGAAAGGGACATCACCAGGAAGGCTAAAGAAAATCTCAAGCTATTCCACAGCTTTATCAAAGGAAAACTTAAAGGTAAAAGAACAGATTTTAAGGCTTAAGAAGCAGATGGAAGCATCACTGAGACGGATGAAGAGATCTGCAAAGAATTGAACAAGGAGTTTCAGTCAGTATTTGCAGTAGAAAATACCCCACCCCGTCAGATTGCAGAGATAGAAGCTCAAGGGCCGGTATTATAGAACATCAACCTTTCAGCCACAGAGGTATGCAAAGTGCTGATGTAGTTAGATGTCCATAAAGCTACAGGTCCTGATGATATATCCCCTCATGTACTTAAAAAATGCGCAAACTCAATATCATGATCACTAAGTATCATATTTAAAAAGTCACTGGAGTCAGGGGAGATTCCATGATGCTGGAAGCAAGCAAACGTGATGCCTATCTTCAAAAAGGGAAGGGGGGATACGGCTCTAAACAATAGTTAAGTTTCATTGACCAGCATAGTTTGCAAAGTTATGGAGAAATTACTAAGGAAAGATATCTCACTTCACTTGGAATCCTTCAACTTTTTGTCAGTGAGACAACATGGCTTCAGAGAAGGTAGATCAACAGTAACAAACTTGTTAGAATTTTATGATGAGGTAAGCCGAATCTTACAGGAAAGCGAGGGCTGGGAAGATTCCATATTCCTAGACTTCCAGAAAGCATTTGACACTGTTCCACACGGAAGACTTATTATGAAGCTGCAAGCAATGGCTAGAATAGGTGGAAATATCTTGGAATGGAGAAAAACTTACTTAGAAGGAAGGGAACAGAGGGTTAGAGTAAGACACTCAGTGTTTGAATGAAGAAGAGTTAGTAGTGGAGTTCAACAGGGTTCAGTTTTAGGGCCACTTTTGTTCCTTGTATATGTAAATG
>JAXCGZ010012246.1:0-34406 GCA_037179515.1 Halocaridina rubra | reverse complement strand
TACAGGAAATTTATTGTTGCCAATAATAATAATGTTCCGGTTTTACGTCATGGACTCCCTTTTCTACCAAGGGCTAGGACGGTTGCCTTCTTGTGAAGGACTTGTTTTGGCAGATGTAATCGTTACCCTTAGTGCATGCCCTTGCTAACCTCAGACCGTGACGGGGCACGAACCCTCGACCTTCCGCCTCAGAGTCGCGGACGCTACCGGCCTGAGCGACGGTGACTACAATAATAATAATAATAATAATAATAATGATAATGATAATAATAAGATCTAAGGAGAATTATTGGAATAGACATCATGAAAGTAATGCAGAGGTAAATTAAAACCCAGGAGAGAGCTAGATATTCATTACACATGTTTTATAATCCCTTCACATCTGACAGGTCATTACACTCTCCATATCTGTTTCTCTTTACAGCCTGATAAAGGCTGTTTTATTGTATAATTTTTTTGGCCCATCCTGGTGTCACAATAATCTTTATTTATTTATTTTTTTTTTGCCCCCCCCAAAAAAAATCCACGATGCACTGAATCTGCGATAGGTGAACCGCGAAATAGTGAGGGATTGCTGTATTGCAGTGTGACTGTATATTAAAACTGAAGTCCCCCTTGTAAAGGGGCCAGGTAATTTTTGGTGCCACCCTTTTGTGCCACCCTTTTTGCACTAAACTGTTTTGGTGTTGCCCTTTTGGCACTAAGCTAACCTAGCCAAACAGCATAGTGCCAAAAGGGTCAAATAGTCCCATTCCGAGTAAAGGGAATTCAGTGCACATACATGTATCTCTCTTCTCAGAAATATGCTTCTTTTCTCCTCTCTTTCACTCTCATGCTTTCCTCAACCACTCACAGCTACTAGGGCTCTGGATGGAATTTTCTTACCAGGACCCCTTCATTTGCCTTTATTATTTGTGGGAGTAAAATTTGTAGAAGGATCTCCTCTCCCCATAACTCCCCACCGTTTGGTTTGTATTTATGATACACAGGGGACATGGAGCCATCATTTGTTTCCTGTATGCCAGGAGGTGGGGCATAGAAAAGGCAAAAGTAAGAGAATAAACCTTTGGAGGCTGAAGACACTCAATTCCTCAGGAGAAACCCTGAGTTAGATAGAAAGAATGAATCAAGTGTGGCGGGGGTCACTCTACTCCTCACTTGGACAGAACCCACCCTTCACAAATTTGAGCAGGCTTAGAACTTTATAATTATCTAATTTTATTACTTATTGTTTAGGAGCACAAAATCAGTTTGAGATCTATTGTTTTCCTTCTTGCGCTTTATGCAGAATCCTCTCAGTTGTTGAAAATAACTGACTATCATACTGCAATGAGTCTTAATATAGACTTCCATCTGCTATTCTGGGGGAAGAAAATAGAATATCGGGAAGTATGCAGTTGCCTTTTCATTCCTTATTCCCTTTAGAAGATAGGGATATCCCTTTTGTCTCCTACAACACTCACAGAACATAAGGGTAAAATTCTTTCTTCCTTACTAACAGGGATCATTGTGTATTTTTTCAGCGATAGTGAAAAAGAGTCATTAAGGTGACCACACCCAAAAATTATAATGCACAAAAGGGCTTAATTCCCAATATGAGGTTCCCTCTCACATGTCTAATCAAAAACATCAACTTATTGTCAAGTATATACACACCATTGAATAAATATCAGATTCAGTTTTTTCTTCCTCGTGTTTATTGATTAATTGTTATTGAATATTAGATGTCATCACTTATACTGCAGAGTAATATAATATAGATTTGAAAGGCATATGTTACATAAGTGCATAAGTTTAGAGCTCGAAAAGAGAATTCCTTTTCTATGCTCATAGGTCAGTTGTTACAAAAGTTTCATTTATGTATTTTACGTACATGACACCATTAGAAGATTGAAGGATATATTTCAGATTTATTTACATAAATATTTCCATCTGGTTGAGAGAGCAGGTAAATTGCAATCATATACTTACGTGCATGTCTATGGCAGGAAGAGCAGTCCCATACCAAGATCATTTTCCAAATTCAGACCTCTACTTTCCCCAGATTATTCAGATTCTCTAAGAAATGTCACTCACTTCTATGTGTCCCTAAAGAATGTATATAAATTCTCTCCAGTTCATTCAATTACTTTCATGCCTTTCACAGTCCTGGCCTCTCCTGAGCAGTTCCTCAAATATTCATCTTTTCAGTTTCTATTCGGCCTAGCTTAAGGACTTTATTTACCTAACTTGTAAATCTGGGTCACTATTCCGTAATTGTGTGTCCTGTCTAGATTTCCAAGCTGTCGTAGGTGTCGGAGTTAGAGTCTTTCCACTACATGTCACAGATTTCTGTGGCTCTTTCATTCATTATCATATAGAACCGTATGTTTTCAAAAATTCTTTTAAGGCAATGCAGCTATTTTGTAGCCATACTGTCCATATTTTGTGTGTTTTGCTGTAGAATTTTTTGCCATACACATAAGTACCCTCATAGTTTTACCTCTGTTCTCACCGTATTGTCACTCTCAGTCCATGACTACCATGTACCTCTATGCAATACAGTCTCTTCATTTTTACACGAGGATAGGTTCTCAGAAGGCTTGTGTAATTCAAATTTTGCATAATTTAAATTGTACATTTCCATGAGGAGTAATGTTAATAGGTAAGGTTACGTTCCACAAGCGTGTATAAGCACTATGCCAAAGAAATAAGCTAGGTAAACACATGTTGCAAGTTTAAGCAAGCTGAAATATGTATGTAAGTTAAAAATAAACAAATACAGTGTTAATGATATGCAGATAAACAAAAAACAAATTATCTCACTCTATACACGGTGGACAACAATTGTGTAGTGGCAGTGAGAAGTTGACTTAAACGGTAGGAGGGGGAACTGAGAGAGCTGTACTCTCACCAAGGTCATAACGGCCAACACTTGCAGTTTTTTCTCAAGGTTTATAGACTCACTCTTTTGGGAGCAGGAGCATTTGCACAATCTTTTATTGGTCGTTTACTTGCCATCATTGTTGAATTCAAACAAAATACAAAGCATAGCAAACAAAGTTTACCACAACAACGTTAAAACATGCGCTATATCCACTCGATATGCTGGATGAAGCGAGACTGAAGCACAAGCTCGCTTTGGCGGGAAAGTGGAAATGAGGCGCTTAGTCTTTAATCTGTGCCATGTTTTTTCGTTCATGTTATTTTTGTAATTTGAATTATATTATTATTATTGAGTACACATGTTATTCCAATTTTGTATACTCTTAAATGCATAAATAAAGAAGTGATTATTGTTAAATATTTGGAAATGTCAACCTTCTTGAATAATGCATTGTTTAATCTGTTTCACATTTTCTCAACTATCTTCTCTTCTTGCATACCTTAAGCTAGCTCCTCCAACTTTTATTGTTTTATGTGCAATATCAAGTGCAAATGGAACATCATCACCAGATAGTAATATGATCACTTTCCAATGCTCGTAACCTAGCAGCAATTGTTGTGGTCCAATCTTTTCCAAACCGAAGGGCATTTTGTACGAAATCCTTGATGCCACCAGCCACAAAAGCAACTAACTGCTCAAAATATGATTCCTGGTACAGTAACTTAGGTCTTATAATAAAAATAAAAAATTTGGTCAGTGCTCTAAGGCCACAAAAAACCACCTCACAGGTAACATTTGGCCTGCGAGCTGGGCTGTAACCACTCAGAATCCTAGCTCATCACTACATCTTCTGTCCATTACATTAGTCTGTATCCTGCTTATTACAACAGCTATATGCAGAAATAAGGGCCTTGGTGACGATGCATGCTTTCACATTAACCTGAACTGTACCTCAAAGTGCACTCTATTCCTAATATACTTTTACACCTGCCTGACTGGCCTTATGAAAACTTTGTATTCATTTTAACTTGTTATTTCCCCACCCCATGCATCTGCAGGACATCCTTCATTACCTTCATATCCACCCTTTCAAATATATTTCCTAGATCCATAAAAGTAATATAAAGAGAGTTTTTTTTTTTCTCAATGGTTTTCTCACACGTATCCTTCAAAGCACTCAGTTGATATAGACAATCTTGACGTTGTAGGAATTCACGCTGTTCTTCCTCAGTCCATGCCTTTGTACAGCCACAATCCTCATTGTGTAACTCGCTCATTAACGCATTTGGGATATTTAACTCCTTTACCCCGTAATCATATTTATGAGTTACACTACAGCAAGATTAGTACATTCAAATCAAGACCAATGGGGAAAAAATATGTTTAAACTTTAACTATCCATGTGTGTGTCAGCATTCCTGATATGCAAACCTTTGCATCACTGGAAAGGTTCATTTATTCTGCAGTATGTAAAAATTAATATGTAGGTATAATTATTCTCATTACCACTGAAATGTGGTCATGAAATGAAGGAAGATTCTTACTGTCATTCACAGACATTAGTGTTTATGCTTTTTGTGATACTTTTTGACATCAGTATATACCCACATCACTCACATCACTACTACCACCACCAGTATTATTACTCACTTCCCTGTCAATAATCGTCACTTCTAGCCTAATTGATATTTAATCTTATCATGATTAATAATTTCTGTAATACTTGTATGACACTCATTGTCAGTATCTGCATCACGCACATCATTCTCATCTGAGAAGTAAGAAATATTGATGAATTATGCAGACTCTTAATAATCCTCAAGCCTCCTCGGTTTCTAGCCCTATTTACTACACCATGCTCCACTCTCCTGTCAAAATAGTACTAAATATTTCTATCAGTTTTATTTGCAACAAAAGATGTAGAATTATTTCTTACTTTAACTTCAGAATTATGCATATTGTAAGATGTAAGTTCTATTCCATGGTAATGTTTACATTCCTCCACCAGATTGGCCCCATATGGCCCACATTCTATAAAAGTAAACTCTAATTTTATTAATAGACTGGCTAATCATGGTGGAGGAATATGTCAGCTAGTGGTATTGGTGAATCAGGATGGTTTCAACTTTAAATGTTCCTCCTTGATCAGTAATTTCTCTCTGACAGAGATGTGAAAATGTTTGGAATTTTCATTAGCTCTGTTGCTAATATCTCTCATAAGCCCTCTCTTCCACTCTTCCTATACCTAGCCACGAAAATGGGCTGATGTTTTCCACCTATCAAGCTACATATGTGGCCTCATGTGCCGTGGCGTTTTACTCATTATTTAGAAGATTCTTTCTTTTCTTTTGCCTTTGCATAGTGGAATAAGCATGTTCTCTCCTAGTCCACAGGTATTTTGACCTCCGGAAGACATAATATGTAGCCTATGTAACCATTTTTCCCCAACCTCTCCTGGATTCCTTGGGAACTCTCGTGCTATTATGATTATCAGATGCCTTTAAACCCTTTATAACTGCTATTGACCTCTTAGCATTCATGATGATTTTCTTAGTGTATAGGAAAAATGTTTCCTGTGTACTGACACTAAGAATTATAAGTTTTATTACTTATTTTTCTTTTAAATGAGATGCCATATCACATCGAGCCAATAAAATATCCTAAATTGTTAAGGAAAATATAGGTGTCGTACTTTAAAAATTTTTTTTAATGAAATAGAACCTTAGTATGTGATTAGGAATACTCTAGGCTCTAGGAGGGAGTTCGTGGTCATCTCTGTTTTACTCGATCAACCAATATTTCTTGTTCTACACATCAAGGGCTTTCAGAAAAATTTGGATGATCGATCTGAATTTGTCTAAATTTTGGTGCAGAGGGCGATTTTCAAAATTGCCGCCAAAATGTGCGGGCAACGCAAGTTAAAGTTTTTCTACTCATATTATGTGCATAAGTGATGAAATATGAACATGCATTAGCCAATAATTTGGTCACACATAAATAGGAATGCATCCAGAGTCATGTGGCATTCTTTTCATGGCTGTAATTCTGAAGTTTTGGGCCTTTACCGGTCACAAGAAATTTCACCCCTGGGGCATTCTCGGGAGCAGTGCATCATAGACTTAGGGTTTGTCTTTACCAGGAGTGGGCCCCTTCCCAAGCTCAGCAGTGTCTTCCCTTAGCCATGATATGAGTTATTTAGTGCTCTCCAGCTTCGTAGTGGGGATCTATTTCTATTTTTCTTCTTTCTCCTGGGCCTCGATATCCTTTCCTTTTCCTTGTGTGAATCCTTTTCAGTTGATTCATCAGATAAATCTCTTCATTATGGTTTTTATTGTTTATCAGATCAGTTATGAGGATTTCTACAGTTATCTGTCTTCTGACACTTGCAGAAGACACTGTATTTTACCATTGTCACACGGCAAGGACTAGTTACGTGAGCCGCAATGACACACCACACTCCAACATGGCTCTAAAGATCTCCATGATGTCGAAGGAAGAAGATTTTCATTCTCATGTGCAAAACCATAATCTAATGGATCTAGATCTACTGTTCCAATGTGGAGCTGCCTGTCAAGAACATGCATGATGGTATATGCAGTGAAAAATGCACGGTAGATATGAGGTGTCAAACCTTGAGTTGTCTGTGGCAGATTCTGGTGTGAAGCTGACTTTGACAAGTGAAACTGATGTGCTCGAAGTTAGACAAAATTTGCTGGACTTGTTTCCAGCATCTACGACATGCACCAAGTACTATTCTGCCTGCTGGATCAATGAAGAAAGTAGTGGAGCTGTTGTGCCAAATCCTTGCAACTAAACCACAGCTTCGGCCTTGAGAGCTGCTTTCTTTGTGCCTATTTTACTGATGATGTCACATCCTGTGAGGTTGTGTAGTGCTGGAAGTACTGTGCACATGCAAGGATCCATTCTTGCATGCAAAATGTGAAGAGGGACAAAACGAGCAGTGTTGCCTCTCCCTGCCCTTACCCACAGTTCCTGAAGACCCTCTCGAAGAAAGGTAGTCAAATGAAATAACAGGGCAAGTATTACATCAGTATCGTTGGATACAACAATTCATGTTTTGTAACCTGCTCGGAGACAATCTAGCACGTGCATGAGTATATGAAGAGTTGCCTCTTCAGCTTGGGACTGCAGGTGCTGCATGTTATCTGCTGTTCCATTGTGGATCTTTATACACTGCCATTCATTACTGTCCATGTATAGCTGGCTGAGAATGGTCAGCTCTCCATGCATTTCTGAAGGCCTTTCACGCAAGTATCCATAAATTAGTTTTTTCAGCTTCACTTTGTTTTGGCTTGATGGCCAGAATGATGTCATGTCCTTGGGAGTTGGTGTCGAAAGTTCAACAGAGCTTAGTACTACTGGAGTCGTGAAGCATATCCGCAACCTCTTTGTATCTTTCACTGATGAGTTGTCATTGTAAATGTCAAATATGTAATCACATCTGCCACAGTGATAATACATGTCATTCATTTCTGCAAACTTATAAAGCAGATCAGAGAAACTTGAGTCCAGATAGATGCACTCTGTGCATTGTTGCAATGACATCAATAAGGAAGGCTGAGGTAGCTTTATGCTGGTATCAATACTCATCCAGCTTGAGGATTTCCCCTAATTCATGAATGAGTTGGCTCTTATCTGGTTTGGTCATGAGTCAATCATCGGCAATCAGCATGGGAGAAGGTACAACATCATATGTCAGAAGAACGTTTTCATGGATTTATCTTTGATGGAGATCATGGTTTGAGGTTCCTTCTGTGAATAGTGTCTCTCTGTTGGACAAGTTTGTTGATGATCCTTTCACTGTGAAAAGCCTGGTATTTCTTGTTGCCTTCTTCAGATGCATTCAGGATATCCTTTCTGCTTTCTTCTGTCATCACTTGCTTTGTCACAAAGTTGTGTTGCTCTGTGGGACAATCTGCTGAGAATGGTGACCCTCTCACTTCAATAAACTTCATCATATTTTGGACGTGTCCGTCTTGTTTGTTTGTGGTTGCCTGTGATGATTCATAATGGTGCCATGCCTCAGACGTGCTCTCATGGACACCAGCTTATTCATGGTGCAAGTTTTTCACAGCCATCATTTCATGGTAGATTAATTACCATTGAGCGATGTATTGCTTCTGTTTTACATGTCCAATGACACCATCACTGCACTTTGATGAGAGGTTGATTGTCTGCTCAAGCTTCTGATCATCACCAAATGCTTGAAACGCCCAAGCCTGTCCTTAATTGAGAAAGAATGTCCCTCAGAGAAGTGGTTAAAAACTGTGAGGGCTGTTTCAGGTAGGTTTCTTGCATCCTCTAGATACATTGTACCCCATCGAAGATAATTAGTGGAATCCCAAGCAGCAAACTCGTAATGCGCACGTTGCATTGCATCAAGATGAAACTGCCATAATCCTTCTCGGTCAGCTCGCAACAGATCAAGAGTTATTTCATGACGTTCCAGAAACTGACACCAGAATTGGAAGTTCTCATTTGTGAAAAATCTTGCCTCTATGAAATTCTACAGATCACTGACTAGATTGGATGACTACATATGGAACTCCAAGGATCTTCTACTCTCTATTATATTTCCAGTAACAGTGCATTTCTTCAGCTCACTTAAGATATCTAATTCTTGAGAGTAACTTGTAATTCCTTTCTTCATAAAGAATTTCTTGTACAGTAGGCGTTGCATTGATTCAGCCAGGAGTTTCTGTGCATCCAGTGAATGGTTGTAGTGACCTTCATTAAGAATAGAGTTTTGAATCACTGTTGGCCCGTAGACTACTGCTTCTAGCCACACATTCTCTTCAACACTTCCTTCCATACTCTTTCCCGTGCATTTTAGCAGTGTCTTGACAGTGTGGAAGGTTCCAAGACATAATACAAGACTCTTGAATTCTGCTGGTCGCATAAGTTGAATCTCCTTGGCCATGCAGTACACCTTTTCATCTGCATAAACAGGAAGCTGGGACTGGACCAGTTGTGAGCAAATTGCCACCAGATTTTTCATCTGTGTGTATACAGACCTATACCATGTGACAGAATATGGTAGTACGGGTAAGAATGCTATGTGCTCGAGTGGAACAGTTTTGTCTGTCCAGACGGCATTACTAGCACTCCAAGAAGGTATGGACTGCAAATCAGGATAGATAATCCTAGCAAGCTGGTTATCTTTGACTTCAAGGTTTAAGTGCCCAAATGACCATGCAATGTCAATGAGCCTTTTGTGGTTTGTGAAATCAGATTTGTAGAGCTCCTCATTGCCCTTAAATGAACTTGAAAGGTCTGGTCGTTTCGCTGGAGCTGCAAATTCCTGAAGTATCTGGCAGGTTAGGGTTTCCTTAAACATTTGTGGGCCATGCTCAACCACAGTATTAGATCGTTTTGGTTTAAGTAGCTGGGAACTGGGCTTGTCCTGATAAAGTACACACTGTGTCATTCTCAGATACATTAGCTCCTTCGTGATGCCAGTTATCGACACTTGCTGACGTGAATACTCCAGGATCAAAATGGGCTGGTAATGTCACAGTCTGCTCGTTCTGCTGTGCAGTGTAGGTTGCAATGTCATATTGATATTGCCGTAATTCTGCATAGCTTAGTGCAAGCCCTTGGCGATTCAAGATGGTAGTAAGGATTTTTCCTCCACGTCCAAGACTGTGAGCTGAATTAGCATTTATTATATGCATTGGTATTCACTTTCTGCCATGATGATGTACATAGTACATGGACTGGAACAGAGCTTGCATCTTTCTGCATCGTTGAGTAGATAGGGAACCACCAGTGGTTTGTTCACAAGTTTTAATATCTTGATTCTCATTCTCAGATTCATCTGCATCATCTAATTCTTCATCATTATCTTCATCTGCAGTGTTCTACTTTCAGCTGCTTTGGGGTATGTCAAAGGATTGAAATTGTAGAGATATCCGAAAAACCTAACAATTGGTTCAGGTATTCTCATACTGCAGTATACCTGTTTCAGATCTTCAGCATCCCCAAATTTATTATGTAAACCAAAGTCATAACTGTTAAGACTTTGTCTCATTACACTGGCACACACCTGTATGGGGTCAGTACATTTAATGCACTCTATCAAAACCTCTGCTCTGTTACAAGGCACGCTGTAAACCATCAAAGATTTGTGAATCTCATCGGAATATGTAAAATCAATAGTACTTCCAAACTGTCTCACCAGAAAAACCTTCACATCTCTATTTCGAAATTGATGCTCCTCATCTACAACGCTATTCAGTTGGTCTCTAATTGAAGAGAGCTTATAACCATTGCCACTTTTTAGCCCCACTCAGACACAATATCACTCCATGCATGCTGCTTGGGGTTAATCTCTAGTAGTTCACCAGTTGAACTTTGAGCACACTCAAATTTGTGAAGGTATTTTGTCAGGCAATTTTTGTGGTAGTACAAATCAGCTCCAAAAACCGCATGCTCATCCTGGAGGTCACAAATGCGATTAAAGACATCGTCCTGGAAGAAGTTTGCTGCTTTTAAGAATGAGGTGGCACAATTTGACTCAGATATACGGAACTTCGTGAAGTCGCATTTGTATGACTTATTGCCACATATGGTACAGTTTGAGAAGGTCACAGTTTGGGAATCTACTGGATTTGGAGGTGAACGCACAGCTGAGTGAGAACAACTCAAAATTCCATCCGAACTGCTAGTTTCATGTGAGGATTGTGGTGGGTTTCCTTCTATGAGTTTTTTGAGTGAGGTTGCATGGGTTTACCTCTTGTAGCACTTATTTGAAACTTGGTAGAAAAAGTCGCTATTGGCCGGAAGCAGTTTTATGCATTTTGCTACAAGGTCATTTCATATTTCTCTAGCCTTCCATATTCGTTTACAGCCATTGGATGTGCCAACCAATTTCTCTTGTGATGCCTCTTGACACTTGACACATAGCTTCAGGACTTGACGTGACTTTGGAAAGTTGAAAGAATTCCATCATTAAGGGTTGATTAAGACTCTTTAGACTTATTCTGATATGTAATTATATCAGTATGAATGACATTTACTTTGCTTTACTTTCACAAGTCCACAGCCTTCTTCTGGATCTAGGGGGAGTTCGTGTCCATCTCTGTTCTCCTCTACCTGATTATATAGAACATCACTGCATTTAATTGATGACCCACAGTCATATTCAGGCTCAAGTTTGGGCACCAGAGGCCATTGTGACACTGTTTCGTTTTATGGCTCCTTGATTATAATTACTTGAGTTGAAGTATTAATTATTACTCTTTTCATTGATTTTGCTGACCATAAAACATGGATATAGCCACCAAACTTATGACTCTATCTTTTTGGCGGCCATTTTGAAATTCGAGATGGCTGCCCAAAAGGAGTCAATGTCTTAACTAGTGGTCTTATTGAGTTCCTTGACCCTGAAAACATAGGTATGGACATTAAAATCAGGTCTCTGTAGGTCTCGCAAGCCGAGATATGGTCCAAAGTATTTAATTTGGAGGCAATTTTGAAAGCGCCCTCTGTAGCAAAAGTTAGGCAAATACAGATCAATCACCTAAACTTTTCTGAAAGCCCTTGATGTGTAAAACAAGAAAACCATGGTTGATTGAGTAAAGCAGAGATGGCCACCAACTCCCCCCTAGAACCAGGAGTAAAAGAGGAAACTGCTTTTTTAAAATTAAGTATTAGCATGTGCAACTATAGTTTTACTGGTGTATTTAGGCACTTACTATGGTTCCCGATAATTCAGCATTCTAAAAGAATGATGAAAATATATATTTTATACATGAAATTTGCAGTAATAAGAAGAATAAGCCTTAAATTGTTCAGAAGCATATCTTATCATGCAGAAAATTAGTTCCCTTTATGTAGTGTGTAGTCATATTTGTCTAATCCAGTAACATAGGGCTTTGTTAATTTCTTTAATATACTGTAATTACAAAACATTAATGGCACTTTTAGGAAGGAAAAACATAATTTTTTGAGTCTCCATACAACCCATGAATGGTCTTTCTCCGGTGGATGCGCCAGCAATGTAAAATATGAATCGCTTCCAATTAAAAGTTGAAACATATGGTTCCTGCCAAACATTCTTGTTGGTGATCCATAGTAGAAGAAAGAGTTATACAAGACTGATCACAACTAGCAGATGAAGGTATTGAAGAAAAGGCAGAGGAAAAATGAAGGGTAGAATCTTCGGCAAAGACGTGAAGAAGAGAGGAGGATGGGGACTGAAGATCATTGATGATGAGAAGGAACAGAGTAGGTGAAAGAACTGAACCCTGTGGAACATCATTGGTAACAGGAAATGAGCTAGATGTTGCGCCATCAACAACCGCAGATATAAAATGGTCAGAAATAAAACTTGAAATCAGAGAACAGAGAAATGGGGTAAAACCATAAACAAGGAGTTTGGCCAACAGAGCCTTCTGCCAGACTGTCAAAGCCTTAGAGATATCAAGGGCGACAACAAAGAATTTTCCATAGTTACTCAGAGAAGATGACCATACCTCAGTATGATAGGACAGGAGGTCACCAGTATATCTTGCCTTGCGAAAGCTGTACTGGTGATCGGAGATAAGCGAGTTAAATTCAAAATGTTTCAAGAAGTGAGAATTCAACTAAGTTTCAAAAACATAAGCGATAGCAGAGGTTTGAGCAATAAGTCAGTAGTTTAAAAGACTAGAGTGGTCACCATTCTTATTAACAGGTTGCACTATAGCATGCATCCAAGATGAAAGATAGATACTGGGTGAGAGAATAATGTGAAGAATACGGCAAAGAAGTAAGAAGTAGGTTAAGAGGGTTGGCTGCATGTCCATCAGTACTTCAGCTGAAGGTCTTTTAGACTTAATAGGACTACCCAGGATAGCTAGATGTTAAATTTTCTTTCAGTTACGGATCCTTTTCTATGCCCAAATCTATGCAGAATACTCTTGCATTATTGTTACACATCTTTTATTATCCCTTCACATCTGGCATGCAACCATCCCCATCTCTTTTTCTCTTTCCTTTATATTTCTTTATATGCCCAGACCCTACAAGTGTAATTTTCGTTGCCCGTCCTGGAGTCACACTCATAAAAAAAAATTGTGTGTTCTGTTTCTTTAGAACAACTTGATTCCAAACTGACACTACCTCCTCTGGAGATATAGATATTTGATGGGATGCATGTAGACAAACAGAAAAATTCTTGTTATTAACATTGGTAAGAGAGAAAATAAGTTAATCTACAGTTATTAGAATCCACAGCAAAGGAGAGTAATGCAGTGTGGTATTTATTACATTTTAGGTGAATGTGAGGAACTGAAGAATCGTGTCAAAGAACTCCAAAATGCACTAGACAAAACCTCTAAGATGAATTTGGCTTTCCAGTCAATAGAAATGGAGTTAAGACAACAGCTGCAAGGCTCTATAATTGAAGAAGAATACCATTTGGTCATAGAACAAGTTAAGAATTTATTGGAGGAAAAGGCAAGTACTTTAAGAGGTTTTCATGTTTATTTAGAGTTTAGACAATCTCCTTACAAGTGCACCAGGATCAGGTCCTGGAATAATTGCATTTCCCAAGGACTATGAGGTTCTTCCTGGCAACTTCTCAGAATGCTGCCTTCAGGAACCTCAGATTCCATGGGGAGTACTGTTGTCCTGAAACCTGACCAAAATATACTTTTAAAGATCCTATAGACTTCTTCCATAGTAGTTGTAACTATCCCCCCCCCCAGTTGATGGAAGCTGTAGTATACAAAAGCTTAGGGATTATTTTACTACACCAAAATATGTGTATACTAGGGTTTTGTTCGCAACCCTCAGTTGTAGTCCATGTCATTATGGTTGCTTATATTTAATAATAATGATAATACAGTAATAACTCTAAGAATGGTAGATTATTATTGTCATTATTATTATTATCATCATATTTCTGTTATACTGGGGGTCCTCGACTTATGTCAGAGTTCCTTTCCTGAAGTATGATGTAACCTGAATTTCAGTGTAAGTAGGAACACATCTAAGTAAGCACGTATGCTAATGCAGTAGTAAAGTTTCTCCCTTTTCCATGCATTTCACTGTCTCTAACTTCACCTCCATAAGGATGGCTTTCCTATTCTTCAAAGCACTGCCATCAGAAGAATCTGCTCTATGCTTGAAAGACATAATACATGCCAAAAATAAAAAAAAAAGCTAAGTAATTATTGGGAGATGTGTTTTAACCGTGAAACATCGTAACTCGAGGACATTGTAAACCAAGGACTCCCAGCAATAATAATAATTATGATACAGTGTAATAATAATATAGGATATAGGTTTGTGTGGTATAGAGAGAGAGACAGAGAAAGTGTGTATGCTATGATTTGATCAATATGTCACAGTCATGTCTGACCATCCAACACGTAGTTGATGATAATGAAGTTTTGCTCATCAGCACAAGTTGCCTAGACCCACCAATAACCAACTCCAGGTAATCCAACCTGACTTCAGTACACTGGCAGGTTATTATGTCTAAAATTAACTTCATTCTACTTTACAGTCACTTCCTTAGCTCAAATCTTAAGCGTGTCTCTCAGTCCTCTGACCACTCTCTCAGGCCAGCTGACCCCCGTAAACATTCCATCTTGACGTCATTCGTAAATATGGCGGCAGTTGTGACATCATTAACAAACACAATAGCTTACACAAACTAACACCCTCATCCTTTTTTTTATTTTATACAGTGTCCTGTGTATTCCTTTACATAGTCTTTTTCCCGATGACCCACATACAAGTGCTGTATGTGATATCCTACGCTTTAATTTAATCCTTGCTGATGGCAGCACGGAGTTGCTCTGGTGAAGCCCTCTTCTTAGTGAGGCAATCAGCCAGCTTTCCCGATGAATCCACCCAAGCCACTTCAGCAACCTTTTCACGCTCCAAAATTTCACATAGTACTGCTGTATCTATCCTTAATCTTCTATTATCCATACTCCTACTTGAATGCAGGGAATCCTCCAGGCTCTTGTTGTCAACAAAGGTCCGAATCCTTATATTTCTACAAACAGATATTTCCTGCGGTATTCTGGCTAGGTACACAGCCATCTCAAGACGATCCAGTAAAGCCAATGCCTCTGCGGACAGAGTGGACTTAACCACCTGTCTGATCCTTTTTGACTGCCAGTAGATGGGGCATCTTTTGTCGTCATAACTCCGCAAGAATATGATAAAACCTCCTTGTGACCCACTACCCACCAGGTTAGCAAAAGAAGCATCTGGAAAGCACTCAAGGTAACAATTCTCAAGCCTTGACATTCTTGGCACATGCAGCCGAATGTTGTGTGTCGTCAATCTAGATATGACCTTGTTAAGTTGCAAGATGTCAGCCACTGTTGCCCAGTTACAAACTGCACTCAGTTCACACATGTCAAAGGCAATGTCTGGATGGGTATGAGTGGCAATCCAATTTAACTAGCCTACCAGTGCTCTGTATTTCGATCTCCAACTCTGACACTACTCCAATCTTCACATTTGCCCTTTTACGACTGACTGTCAAGGGAGTCAAGGTGGATGCATAATCTAGCTGGTTCATGTAAAACTGCCATCTTTGTATGAGGCGATGTTAAAACCTACATACTTAAATGCCTTTGACTCAGAGCTTCCAATTAGGAAAACTTGCTTCAACTGGTCTATCACTTTACTCTTGAACTCTGGAGTCCCCACCCACTGAAAATCATCCACATAAATACAGATCACGCCCTCAATCCTGCCATTCCCTCTCCAATAAATCAATGCCGGATCTAGTGAACACACCTGAGCGCTGAGATCTGTTAACTGGTCTTTCACTCTGAAGTACCAATGACGGGCTACATCACACAAGCCATATACAGTCTTTCTCAGCTTCCATAGCCGGCCATCAGCAAACTCTGGAGGAGGGCGTAGATATAGTCCCTACTGATTTCATTGCCCTGCATATAGGCTGCCTTAACATCCAAGGAGTGACAAGTCCAACCCATGGCCGCAGTAAGTGATAATGCTAAATGTATAGCTTCCTTTGAGCATGTCGGGGGAATCCTTGCAAAATTCACCCGTGCTCTCCTCAAATCCTCTCGCCACAAACCGTGCCTTCACCACCAATTGTCCTCCCTTTACTTTCTCTGTCACAACCCACCGCACAGATAGTCTTTTGACCGACATCTTTTACCTCCTCATAGACTTTATCGTCCCAGCAGTTCTGTATTTCTTTTTCCTTAGCACACATCACCTCCTCAGAGTTGAAGAGAATTATCATTTCTGCACCCTCATCAACAATCTTCCAGGTGCTAAAATCTCGGTACAGATCCGCCCAAGAGATGCTCTTATCGGAATCCCAACTAAAATTGTAACAGTCTTTGTACTTTACTGTGGGTTTGCCAGCCCGGCTCACAACTCGTCCAGACGCCAGCTCACCACTCTCTCTACAAATGCCTTGTATCTTCTGGCCTGCAATAAGGTATGAAGGCTCCTGTGGCACTGGCACACCTTCAGGTTCTCCTGAGCTATCGTCATCCTTTGCCTCAGGTTCACATTGCCCATCGTCACTCTCGGACTCCTCTGCGTTCTTGTTCTCGCTAGACACCACTGGCTCTGGCTCAAGGCCCCATTTGCATCACTATCTCTTACCTCCCCAGCAGAAGCTTACCCTTGCTAGCCTACATGCATGGGCCCTCACATAAACTCCCCCATGCCTCACTAAGACTTCTTTCCATATCTGCTAATACAATCCCGGGTCCATGCCACTCGTAACTGTCATGTCTCTTGTAAAAAACCTCATCACCATTCTGTACATTATCAAGGTGACTAGCTCGAATGTTGTGTCATAGTGCCCTGGCCATACGCTCATGAGATTCATATTTCCTAAATTCTTTCCTTGCTAGATGAAGAGCATTCAAATTGTTAATCACAATTTCTGATGTCCCAGTATCTTCCAGTGCAGGGGGATCAGTGGCATACACCTTGGGAACTCCTGGGCTGTGACCAAACACAAGCTGATTAGGGGTAAATCCAGAGAAATTAGTGAGGGCTTTTCTCGCCAACTCTGCCCAGGCCAAGGCAGCCTCCAAGTCACATTTAATTTCTTCTATGATTTTCCTTATGATATTTCTAATTACCACATTTAACCGCTCACACACTCAGTTGCTTCAGGGGCTCTTGGCTGCAGTGGCCATGATTTTGATGTTGAATGCCTCTCCCAGTGTCTGCATCTCTTCATTGTTAAATTCACATTTGTTGACCGTAAGGATTTTCCCTGGTGCTCCAAATATAGCAATCCAACTCTGGAATAGGGCCTTGATATGGTGGCACCCCATTTATCCCCAATAACTGTTGCTGTACAGTACCATGTAGCCAAGTCAGTGATGACAAGAAAATATTTTGCACCTCAAACCTTAAGGTCTAAGGCAGTGGCTTCATTGAACCGAGATGCCATAGGCAAACTGACTATAGGGCGGGGTCTCTCTTTTCCAAATCTAATACAAATTTCATACTCCTCAGTTACCTTACACTGCCTGTTCTAGTTCTGAGTCCTTAATCCCTGCATTAGTAATGAGTTTCATTAGCTTAGCCGCTGTAGGGTGTCCATGTGTGCAAATCAATAATCCTTCCTTGAATCATAACTTGGTCAGTTGCAAAGTTAATTAAGATCTTCGCCTTCTTCATTGACCTCCCACTCAGGAGTAATGAAATGTTACTATCCACCTCCGCTTTCATACCAGTAGGTTGGCCATGGCACCATCCGCCCGTTGAAAGACTACGACTGAAGGTATTAGGATGCAACTAGGACTGGTCCAGACAGTTCCAGGTTGAGTCTTCCTTCAGGACAGTTCTTTCCTCAAGCCTACATCTACACTGAATATTCTGGCATATTCATTACACATCTCTTGCTATTCCATTACATTTGACAAGTCACAACATTTCGCACATGTCTCTTTTACTTTCTTTTTCCTCACATTTGTTATTATTTATGGAAGGTTCACAACTAATGGCCCCCAGTACCCGGCATAGTGGGGTGCGAAGAATCTCCGGGGATCGTGTTGACTCCACCATTGGCTTGAGGGCAGACACACCTGGTGGTAGTAATGGTTCTGCTCTTAACCTTGCACCTCCCAATAGATCTGCTTCTTTCACTCTTAACTATTCTAACATTCGTGGGCTTAACTCTAATCTTTCGTCTGTGGAATAGCTTTTGGGCACTTTCCTCCCTAACCTCCTCATCCTATCTGAAACCCAGCTGTCTATACATGCTTCCACTGACCCATTCCAAATCTCTCACTATAATCTGTATACTCGTTTTCGTTCCAAAGGTGGGGTCTGTGCATACTGCAACACTAACTCTCCTACTGTGAGGCTCATGGACCTTGAATCTCCTGACTTTGATGTTCTCTGGCTAAAAGTCTATCTCTCCACTACCACTCTCTTTCTTTGCTTTTGCTACTGCTCTCCAAACTCCACCGAGTTTGTTTCTTTCTTTGAATATCTATCCTCGTGCCATGAGTCCTTGCTATCTTTTCACCCACATGCCGAAGTTCTCTACATTGGAGACTTCAATGTACACCACAGTGAGTGGCTTCATTCTTCTCACACTGATGTGGGAGGAAGCGAGGCCCTTGCTTTCTCTATTACTCATGATCTGGAGCAAATTATCAAACATCCTACTCGCGTTCCTGATCATCACGAACATGCTTCAAACACTCTTGGCTTATTTTTTACTTCTAACCCTTCAAACTACTCTTATTCTGTGCTTTCCCCTCTTGGTAAATCTGACCACTCTATGATCTCAGTCTCTTCCATTTTCGCTCCCCCACCACCAATCCCTCCTACTCAGCGCCGCCTTTGGCACTTCGAGCGTACCCAACATGAAAATTTGCGTAACTTTCTCTTTGACTTCCCATGGGATGACTACTGCTTTCGGTCCCGCAACCCTGATCAGGTAGCTCTAAAAGTTGCCGAGATCATGACCGCAGGAATGAGGTGTACATCCCCTCTTCTACGAAAACTTTCTCTCCTTTAAACCTTGGTTTGACTGTGCCTGCTCCATGGCTATCCAGACTAGGAATCATGCTCATCGATCTTACCTAGCCTCTCCTGATTTAACTCGCCCTGCTTTTATTATAGCTAGGAATCGCTGTACTGCTCAGGTTTGAAGGTCTAAGGCTTCCTTTATAAAAAGGAAAGTTGATGACCTTAACTCCTCTCCCACTGACAACTGCTTCTGGTCCTTAGCCAAAAACCTCTCCAACTTCTGTAACTCAAGCTTTCCCCCTCTCATTCGTTCTGATGGTTCTATAGCTTGCTCTCCCACTGACAAAGCCACTCTCTTTGTCTCTCATTTTTCCGCCAACTCTTCTATCAACGATTCCAGCGCACCTGTTCCTCAGTCTTTTCCCCTCTCTAACCCTATGCCCTCCCTTATCCTTTCTTCACGCAAAGTTCATAAGGTTCTTTGCTCGCTAAAGACGAACAAGGCATCTGGTTCCGATGGTATCCCTGCAAGGTTCCTTAAGGAGTTTGCAGATGAACTGGCTCCTGTGCTTTGCCGTCTTTTTTGCCTCATTCTGTCAACCAGTATCTATCCTTCATCTTGGAAGCATGCTCTAGTTCAACCTGTTCCTAAGAAGGGTGACTGCACTATTCCTTCTAACTACCGACCTATTGCCCTAACCTCCTTTATTGCTAAAGTTTTCGAAACATTGCTCAATGCTCACTTCTTGAAACGCCTTGAATCTAACTCACTTATCTCCTATCACCAGTACGGCTTCCGCAAGGCAATTTCCACTGGTGATCTCCTGTCCTATCTTACTCATGTGTGGTCATCTTCTCTGAGGAACTATGGGGTATCCTTTGTAGTCGCCCTTGATATCTCTAAGGCTTTTGACAGAGTCTGGCACAAGGCTCTGTTGGCCAAACTTCCTGCCTATGGCTTTACCCCTTCTTTCTGTTCTCTGATTTCCAGTGTTCTTACTGACCGTTCTATATCTGTAGTTGTTGATGGCGTGACATCTAGCCCTTTCTCTGTTACCAGTGGTGTTCCACAGGGCTCTGTTCTTTCACCTACTCTCTTCCTTCTCTTCATTAATGATCTTCTACAGTCCCCATCCTCCTCTCTTCTTCATGCCTTTGCTGATGACTCTACCCTTCACTTTTCCTCTGCCTTTTCTTCACAACCTTCATCTGCTACTCGTATCACTCTTTTTTCTACTCTTAACTCCGATTTGCAGAGAGTATCTGAATGGGGCACTCAAAATTTAGTTAAATTCAATGCCTCCAAGACATAGTTTGTGGCTATCTCTTTATCTTCTTCTCCTCCTGATAACCCTATTGTCTTCGAAACTAATGAAATTTACCCTCTTAACTCTATCAACATATTAGGATTCCACATAGCCTCTAACTTGTCTTGGAGGAATCACATAATCCAAATTTCTAAATCTTCATCCAAAAAATCTGGGGTTTTGTTTCGTTTTCGTCATTACTTTTCCTCATTACAGTTACTTAAAATTTACAAAGGTCTTATCTGCCCCTGCTTAGAATACTGCTCATACATCTGAGGTGCTTCATCCTTTACTTATCTTCTTGATAGGGTTGAATCTAAGGCAGTCAGACTCATTAATGATCCTTCTCTAACTTCTAACCTGGATTCTCTCTCTCTTCGCCGTAAGATATCTTCCCTTTCGCTTTTCTACTGCTACTACTTCCATCGCTGCTCTGATGAGTTGGCGAGTTGCATCCCTCCTCCACTGCCAAGGCCTCCTAACACTCGCCAAGGTACTGTGTGGGGATTTGTAGCTCGCGGATAGGTCAGTGCAGCGACTGCTTCTTCCCATCTACCTCCAGGCTCTGGAACTCTCTTCCTCCTTCTGTCTTTCCTAATTCTTATGACCTTTCATCCTTCAAAAGGCAGATCTATCGTCATCTCAGAGCCTAGTCCTCCATATTTCTGGGTCCTCTGTACTTTGACTGTTTTTTTCTATGTCGTTTACCTTTGTGTGACATTACCTCATCTCTGCCTTGCCCTTAACCTTTTTCTTTTTCTTCATCTTGGTATATTCTTGTGCACAGGCCTTTATTGATGAGGTCAGTTTCTGCCTGTCCCAGTGTCACACTTAAAAAAAAAATAGATAAAATAAAACATGACAGAGTGACTCACCTGAGGGAGGGAATGGTGACCCCGTCGGCAAAGGTAACTGTGGCAGCCGACGATTCATCAATTATGCCCGTCCGCTCATAATCACTGAGGTTCTTCATGAAATTATGGAGCCAAGTACTGCCATGCACTGTCGTGGAACACCCTTAGTCTAAAACTGCACAACCAGCAGACTCTTCTACAGGCTTCGTGAGCGTTTCCTTGCCTCTAGCATAATCTGTAAATAATGACAGCTACACTGTCTCATTGTCCCCTTCGATAGGAGTATTTCCATATGCATCTGGGAATCGTGAGTCACATATCAAGCATCTCGACACTTTCCCATCTGGGCCTAGAGGATTCTGCCTTCTACTTGTGGATGGACGGGGGCACGCCCTTAACCTGGTCGATGATCCCCTGCGACCATCTCGGGATATACGTCCTCCATGCTGAAAACTTACCATAAATGCCTCTTCCTCCTTAATGTTACCTTCCACTTCCTCTGCCAGGAAGACCAGTTCACAATTCACTCCAACTCCACCAACAGCGCCAGGCTGTACACTAACATCCCTAGCAAATATTCGGTTCAAAGCAGGTTTCATATTATTTTATGTCACATCAGAGATGGCCGACATCACAAATTGCTGCTCACTGTCACTCAGATTGCATGAGCAAGTAGCATGGAAGCCATAACTGAGTCTGGGAGTGTCATACCTTGGGTAGTAAGCAAAAAATACGTATGTTCAATTACTGCCACAAATTTCCTAATATCTTGATCACTTTGCCTCTTTAAATGAAAGTGGTCCTGGAATGCTGCAAACTTTCTCTGCCCGTGTCCACCAGTGGTCCTGGAATGCTGCAAACTTCATCTGCACGTGTCTGCCAAAAACAAACATCATCACTTTCCAAATCCTTACTTTCAATCTCAGAGGAAGCCAACCTCTCCCTTCCTTCAAATGACAAATGAATGGCTAATGCCTGTTTTATCTTTGGCAGATCCGTTAATTTACACCAGATCTCAATATCTTTTCTCCAGTTTTCATAAGCCGGTTCACCCACAAATTTCGGTGGACACTTGCTGCTGCCGGACGACGCCATTGTTGATCTCGGAACCACGTTCTGCTACCAATGTTAATAAAGTTTTACTCACCAGCACAAGTTACCTATACCCATCAATAACCAACTCCAGGTAATCCAACCTGACTCCAATACACCGGCAGATTAAATATGTCAAAAATTAACTTCAGTCTACTTTACAGTCGCTTCCTTAGCTCAAATCTCAACTGCCTCTCTCAGTCCTCTAATTATTCTTTAAGCCCAGCTGACCCATGTAAGCATACCGTCGTGTCGTCATTCGTAAATATGTCGGCAGTCGTGACGTCATTAGCAAACATGATAGATTACACAAACTAACAGTTGATATCCTGAATGATAATGGATATAATGCTGTATAGGATGCTACTACTGCTACTTTGTCTGCTACATACCTCAGTCACTCTTAGCTCCTTGAAAATAAAGGGCTGCCACCCTTTTAATAAAAATAGTGCTATTAAGAATCATGATAATAAATTAGAATAATTTTATTGATATAATATTATTATTAAAAGTTTTATTATTATTATTATAATTATTATTATTATTATTATTATTATTATTATTATTATTATTATTATTATTATTCCAAATCCTTAAATAATGGCTCCATTCCCATTGTAAGGCAGTGGTAGAGCCAAAGGATACACATTTACCACAAGCCAAGATACATCTTAATCACTCCTCTTTGCTTCTTGGGAATAAGAGTTGCCACAACTCCTCCCCCATCATCCTCCTTGAGTCATTCATAGGGTAGGTGTGCAAGGAACTTCTGCCGTGTGGCGCTACAGCTGCAGCTGTTTTATCTCCACTGCTTTATCACATGGCAACCCCCCTTGCCCTCCTGTCACATGTAACTGTGCCACCAGGCAAAAGAAATCCCTTTGGCTCACGTCACCAATACGCAAAATACCTTCACTCATTCCTATCTCTTGCACTCTCTTTTCCCTGCTCCACTGACATACCACGTGCATCCTATGTTATTTTTACCCCATCCTTCCACCTCATTTTAAGGGTCTTCCTCTTGGCCTTACTCCAACCACCTGCATTCCACACTATCTTTGCTAATCATTCATCACTCAGCCTCCCCATGTATCCATACCATCTTAATACTCGGGTCTATCTTATCCAACAGCTTTCTTTCAACACTCTTTCTCTGTCTCACCTCCACATACAGATGCGCTGGAGTCATATACAGAAGAGTTGACAGAAATATGAGAGCCAAAGAGAGTGGTTTATCAGTGGGAGAGCAAGCTATAGAACCATCTGAATGAATGAGAAGGAGAAAGCTTGAGTTACAGAAGTTTTTGGCTAGGGACCAGAAGCATTTTTTCATTTTTTTTTTTTTTTTTAAGAGTGTGACACCGGGATAGGCAGAAACTGCCCTCATCAACAAAGGCCCGGGCACGAGAAAATACCAAGATGAAGGAAAAGAAAAAGTTAAGGGCAAGGCAGAGATGAGGTAATGTCACACAAAGGAAAACGACAGACAGAAAAAACAGTCAAAGTAAAGAGGACCCAGAGATATGGAGGACTAGGCTCTGAGATGACGATAGATCTGCTTTTTGAAGGATGAAAGGTCATAAGAATTAAGAAAGACAGAAGGAGGAAGAGAGTTCCAGAGTCTGGAGGTAGATGGGAAGAAGCAGTCGCTGCACCGACCAATCCGTGAGCTACAAAGTTCATCAACTTTCCTTCTTATAAAGGAAGCTTTAGACCTTCGAATCTGAGCAGTATAATAATTCCTAACTGTAATTAAAGCCGAGCGAGATAAATAAAACAGAGAGGGTTGGTACAACTAGTGTACCCAATCCCTGACCTGAATAGCATGGTCAAACCAAGGATTAGGGGGAGAAAAATTTTCATTGAGGAGTGGATGAATACCTCCATTCCAAGCTTATGATCTTAGCAACTTTTAAAGCTACCTGATCTAGGTTTAGGGACCAAAGGCAGTAGTCATCCCACGGGAAGCCAAAGAGGAAGTTACGCAAATCTGCACGTTGGGTACGATCAAAGTGCCAAAGGTGACACTAAATATAAGGAATTGATGGAAGGGGAGCAAAAATGAAAGAGATTGATATCACAGAGTGGTCAGATTTACTGAGAAGGGATAGGACAGAATATGATTATTTTGAAGGATTAGAAGTAAGAAATAGGTAAAGAGTGTTGGCTGCATGTTCGTGTCGATCGGGAACACGATTAGAATGTTTGATAATTTGCTCCGAAGTGTGAGTAATAGAGAAAGCAAGGGTCTCACTTCCTCACATATCAGTGTGAGAAGAATTAAACCACTCAATGTGGTGTACATCGAAGTCCCCAATATAGAGAACTTCGGCATGTTGGCGAGAAGATAGCAAGGACTCATGGCAAAAGGACTGATATTCAATGAATGACACAAAGTCAGTGGAGTTTGTGGTGTACATTGAAGTCCCCAATATAGAGAACATCAGCATGTGGGTGAGAAGATAGCAAGGACGTATGGCAAGAAGACTGATATTCAAAGCAAGACACAAAGTCAGTGGAGTTTGGAGAACAGTAGTGGGAGCAAAGTAATATAGTGGTAGTGGAGAGATAGATTTTCAGCCAGAGAACATCAAAGTTAGGAGATTCAAGATCCATGAGCCTTGCAATAGGTGTGTTAATGTTGCAGTAGGCACAGACCCCACTTTGAAACAGAAACAAGAATACAGGTTATATGAATGATTTGAAATGGGTCTGTAGAAGCATGGCTAGACAACTTGTTTTCAGAGAGAAGGAGGAGGTCGGGGGGGATGTACCCAAGTGCTGTTCCACAGACAAAAAATTAGAGTTCAAACCACGAATGTTAGAAAAGTGAAGAGTGAGAGAAGCATATCTATCATGAGGTGCAAGGTTTAGGGCAGAACCATTACTACCTCCAAGTGTCTACGTATACAAGGAACAAAAGTGGCCCTAAAACTGAACACTTGTAGAGCTCCTCTACCAACCCTTCTTCATTCAGGCACTGAGTGTCTTACTCTTACCCTCTATTTCATTCTTTATTAGTAAGTTTTTATCAATTTCAAGACATTGCCAGTACTTGCAGGTTTTTAAAGTCTCCATGTTGGACTGTATGAAATACTTTTTGAAAATTTAAAAATGTGCAATCTGCCCAGCCCTCTTTTCCTGTAAACTCTGGTTTACCTCATCATAATATTCTAATAAGTTTATTGCTGTTGATCTGCCTTCTCTGAAGCCATGTTGTCTCACTGACAAAAAGTTGATGGATTTCAAATGAAGAGAGATGCATTTTCTTTGTAGTTTCTCCTTAACTTTGCAATCTGTGCTGGTCAATACAACAGGCCTATTGTTTAGAGCAATATCCCTCCTTCCCTTATTGAAAATAGGCACCACATTCACTTATTTACAGCATCTTGGAATCTCCCCAGATTACAGTGACTTTACAAATATGATGCAGAGTGCTACCGATATTGGTTTTGTGCATTTCTTAAGTATGGAAGGGGATATGTCATCAGGACCTGTAGCTTTATAGGAATATCACTCCTTCAATGCCTTGCATACCTTTGTAGCTGAATAGATAAAGTTCTCTAATACTGGCCCATGATCTCTTGTCTTTGAAATCTGAGGGAGTGGAGTATTTTCTACTAAAAATCCTGAGTGAAACTCCCTGTTTAAATCTTCGCAGATCTCTTCATCTTTCACAGTGATGTTTCCATTTGCTCTCTTTAGCTTTAGAAAATGAATAAAAATAAATCTGGAAAAGTTTGGTATTTCTTTAGTCTTCCTGATAATATCCTTTTCATGATCTCTCTCTATGCCTCTATTCTTTTACTCAGGTAATCGTTTCTTGCTCTATTGTAAGTCTGCCAAGCATGTATGTCTTTACTCCTCCTGTGGCTATTCATTTGTCTCTCCACTCCTTAGCTCTCTTGCACTCAGTATTGAACCATTCATCTCTGGCATGAATAACTCCTATCTTGGTGGAAGGTATGCAGTAAGTAACTATATTCCCATACATATCTTGTACAGGTTTGCTGTTAACTAAGGTCATCCAGTCAATAACTACAAAGAGATAATTTTGTTGTAATCCCTTTTCAAATACTTCCTCCTCATATCCTTCTCATTGTCCTACTTTCAGGTTAAATATCTTCGATTATATAATCCATCAACAGCACACATTTGTCACTTTTTCCAATTTGTCGTTCATCCTCAAATTTATCAGTATCCAACACATTATCCTTACATACTAGATCGAGCATTGATTGCTCATCCTCACCTCCGGCCCTTGTTGGTTCCAGTAGATGTTGGTGTTGGAACTTTCATTGTACGTAATTTAGGAATTTTGCCTCAATGAATCCTCTTCACTGTGCAAGCCATGATTAGTTGAGTATCTCTCTATGATTAAAATCTCCCATAATAAAAATCCTACACTTTCTCTCCTGTGCGATGTTAACAACTGAGTTTATTACTTAGATTGTACCTATATGACTTTCCTCATAAATCATTAGCCTTTGTTGATTCCTTGGTGGGTTATATACAACGGCTATTATAAATCTCTCTAAACCAGTATTTATTCATGCAAGAAGAAATTCCTTGAACTCAGGTTTAGCAAAGTCTATTTCTTCAAACTGAAACCTTTCATTTATGAGCAATGCTCTCCCTCCACCATTCCTCTCAGATCTTTCAACCATTAATGTTCTAAAATCCTTAGGAAAAACTGTGACACTGTTTATGTCCTCATTTAACTTAGCCTCTGTAACTGCTTCTATATCTGCCTTACTGTTATGAATCCTATCCTTTTATGCTACTGATTTATGAGCTACCCCATCAGCATATGTGTATGTCAATCTTATTGAGGCTGCTTCCCCTGATCTCCTAGCATTATTTTCTTATCACCCCTCTGGCTGGAAGAACCCTCAAACAAAAATTTTTCTAATCTTTTTCATTTCTTCTTTCATTTAACTTTTCAGATTCTTGTAACAAGCTTTTGAACCTTTCCATCTCTTCCTCTGTTTTAAATGGTCTAATTAACACTTGAATTCTTAAAGGTTTATAGGTTTTTATGCCCTCATCAATAATTCTCTACATGTGTCCTCTCTCTCAAAGGTTACTTTCATTATTCTTACCTTTCCCTCCCTAGAATATTTATCAACTTGGTGAATGCTTACAATATACTTTGAACCAAATACTACTCCAAGCTTCCTTATTTGGTCTAAAGCCCTAGTTTTGTGATGTTCAATACTCCCTGGCCATGTTGACTCCTGGATTCACTTATGCTTGAGATTACCATAGACTTCTCTTTACTAAGTGCCTGTTTGCTCAGTGGATTAGCCCTTTCAATCACATCTTCATATTTTCTACTGTTGTTGCTTTGTAGTCAACAGTATTTACAATTTCCAATCCCACCTCCCTCACTACCTCTTTTATGCCACAATTTGTTTCACTGTCTGCAAAAGACCTTGTAACACCCTCATGTTCCTTATTCAACACCTTAAAGTATTTTCTAAACTGTTCAGTGTCTTTATCTGGTCATTCCAAGCAGGAATTTCGTCTCTAAAAAAAGACATTGAACTAACATTTAATTAAATTAGGCTGTAGTTATCATTTCGTTTAGAAATCCTGACTTCTAGTACTTTCTTTTCCCCTTCCGGGTTTTTATTTTTTTTCTAGTTCTTTTCCCACTTCCCCATGTACTTTGTTACACTGTGTTTATGTGTGTGAAAGAGAGAATGAGCATGTGAATGAAGAACTTTTTGCTCTGGAGGAAGAATGATAGGCATTTATTTTATATGTCTGAATTTTAGGACAATTAAGATTGCACTGAATGTGAAAATGTGAAGAGATGAGTGCTTTTGATTATCCATAATATTGCATATGACTGTGGTTTCCAACATGGGGTGCATGCCCCACAGGGGGCAATTCGAGAATGTGTTATTAAGTGTGAATTTTTTTCTAGTGAGTGTGCATGAGTGTGAGTGTGTGCGCAAGTTAACACATACAGTATGCATGCATAGAAATATTTTGTGTGTGATTACCTAAATGTGTTTACGGGAAAGAGCCCAAAGCTCGTATCTTCCCGTCTCCTGATCGGTTCCATTTTATACTTAGTGATACTTATCATACCTGTCCTTAAAACTATGGATTGAGATAGCATTAACTACCTCCTCGCTTAGCCAATTCCAATTATCAACTACTCTTACACTGAAAAAGTATTTCCTTACATCCTGCAAAGAAGTTTTCTTACGAACCTTCAAACTATGACCTCTAGTTCTAGAGCCAGCCATATCAAAATATCGATCCCTATCCACTCTATCATAACCATGAAGGAATCTAAAGACTGTCACCATATCCCCCCTCACTCTTCTAGCTTCGAGTGATGGTAAGTCTAATTCCCTCAGCCTCTCATCATAACTGAGATTGTGTATTTCTGGCACCAGTTTCGTGGCATGTCTTTGAACTTTTTCAAGCTTAGCTAGCTATGTGCTTTTTCAAGTGCGGATTCCAAAAGGGGGCTGCATATTCGAGTTTTGGCCTCACATAGGTTACATAAATATTTCTGAACATTTCCTTGTCCATGTGCCTGAAGGTTACCCTTACATATGATAAGAATGCATATGCTGCCCTTACTATGCCATTTATATGTATTTCTGGAGACAAATCTGCCAGTATGTTTACTCCTAGATCTCTCTCATTTTCTGTCTCTTGAAGTTGTACTCCAGCCACCGAGTAGTCAAGCTTGGGCCTTCTTGCACTTGTACCCATTCTCATTACCTTACATTTTGAAGTATTGAATTTCATTAGCCACTATTCTGACCACTCATGCAGATTATTTAGCTCCTCCTGAAGTTCTCTACCATTGTTCTCGTTTTTTACTTTCTTCACAATCTTTGCATCATCTGCAAACATATTCATGAATGAATTTACAGACTCTGGTAGGTCATTTACATATACAAGGAACAAAAGTGGCCCTAAAATTGAACCCTGTGGAACTCCACTACTAACTCTTCTCCATTCAGACACTGAGTGTCTTACTCTAACCCTCTGTTCCCTTCCTTCTAAGTAAGTTTTTAACCATTCTAAAACATTCCTACCTATTCTAGCCATTGATTGCAGCTTCCTAATAAGTCTCCCATGTGGAACAGTGTCAAACGCTTTCTGGAAGTCTAGGAATATGCAATCTGCCCAGCCCTCTCTTTCCTGTAAGATTCGGCTTACCTCATCATAAAATTCTAATAAGTTTGTTACTGTTGATCTACCTTCTCTGAAGCCATGTTGCCTCACTGACAAAAAGTTGAAGGATTCCAAGTGAAGAGAGATATGTTTCCTTAGTAGTTTCTCCATAACTTTGCAAACTATGCTGGTCAAGGAAACTGGTCTATAGTTCAGAGCCGTATCCCTCCTTCCCTTTTTGAAGATAGGTATCACATTTGCTTGTTTCCAGCATCTTGGAATCTCCCCTGACTCCAGTGACTTTTTAAATATGATAATTAGTGCCACTGATATTGAGTTTGCGCATTTTTTAAGCACATGAGGGGATATGTCATCAGGACCTGTAGCTTTATGAACATCTAAATCCATCAGCGCTTTGCATACCTCTGTGGCTGTAAGGTTGATGTTCTCTAATACCGGCCCTTGAGCTTCTATCACTGCAATCTGAGGGGGTGGGGTATTTTCTACTGTAAATACTGACTGAAACTCCTTTTTCAATTCTTTGCAGATCTCTTCATCCGTCTCAGTGATGCTTCCATCCGCTCTCTTTAGCCCTAAAACCTGTTCTTTTACCTTCAGTTTTCCTCTGATAAAGCTGTGGAAAAGCTTGGGATTTTCTTTAGCCATCCTGGTGATGTCCCTCTCATAGTCTCTCTCTGCCTCTCTCCTTTTACTTAGGTAGTCATTTCTTGCTCTTTTGTAGGTTTGCCAGGCATTTATGTTTTTTCTCCTCCTATACCTTTTCCAGCATTTGTCTCTCCACTCCTTAGCTGTTTTACACCCATTATCGAACCATTTCTCTCTGGCATGAATTACACCTACTTTGGTGACAGGTATGCAGCAATCTACTATCTTCCCATATTTCTCACAAATGATGTCATACATTTCTTGTACAGATTTGTTGTAAAATAAGGTTCTCCAGTCAATAACTGTAAAAAGCTCATTCATTTTGATGTAATCTCCTTTCGGATAGTTCCTCCTCATGTCCTCAGTGCCTCTACTCTCAGGAAGAATATCTTCAATGATATACTCCATCAACAACACACAGTGGTCACTCTTTCCAATTGGTGGTTCATACTCAATTTTTTCAATATCCAACACATTATCTGTGAACACTAGATCAAGTAGTGATGGCTCATCCCCACCCCTAGCCCTTGTTGGTTCCATTACATGTTGGTGTAGGAAATTCCCTTGTACGCAATCTAGGAATCTTGCCCCGAATGAGTCCTCACCACTGTGTGGGTCAAGATTTATCCAATCTATCTCTTTATGATTAAAGTCTCCCATAATCAAAATCCTACATTTTTTTCCCCGTGCCATGTTAACAACTGAGTTTATGACTTCAATAGTACCTATATGACTTTCCTCATAAACTTCAAGCCTATTTTGGTTCCTTGGTGGGTTGTATACAACAGTTATTATAATGCTCTCTGACCCAGTATTTATGCGAGCAACAAGAAATTCCTTGAACTCACTTTCTATAGCCAAGTTTATTTCTTCAACTTGAATCCTTTCACTTATGAGCAGTGCTATCCCTCCACCAGTCCTCTCAGATCTTTCAACCCTTAGTATTCTGAAGCCCTTAGGAAAAACTGTGACACTGTTTATGTCCTCACTCAACTTAGTCTCTGTAATTGCTACTATATCTGCCTTACTGTTGTGAATCCTATCTTTTAATTCTACTGCCTTACCAGCTAATCCATCAGCATCTGTGTATAACAATCTTAACGAGGCCCCATCCCCTGATTTTCTGTCATTATCTTCTCTATCTCTCCTTTGTCTGGAAGAACTCTGAAATGAAAATTTTTCTTCTGTTCTTCATTTCTTTCCTCATTTAACCTTCTTGCCTCTTGCAACAAGTTTTTGATCTTTCCCATCTCTTCCTGTGTTCTGTATCGTCTAATGAACACTTCTTTGAATTCTTGAAGGTCTTTTAGACTTTTTTTTCTCAACAATATTTCCCTACATGTTTCCCCTCTCTCAAAGGTTACTTTTGTTGGTCTCGGCTCTCCTTCCCTCGAATATTTACCTAGTTGGTGTATGTTTACAATATCCTCAGGACCACAAACTACTCCAAGCTTTCTTATCAGGTCTACAACCCTAGCTTTATTTTCTTCAAGTCTCCCCTGCCATGTTGGCTCCTGGGATTCGCTTATGCCTGAGATTACCACTGTCTTCTCCTTATCAAGTGCCTGTCTGATGAGTGGGTTTGCCCTTTCCATCACAACGTCTTTCATTTTTTCGATTACTGTCTCTTTATAGTCAACTGTTTGTATGTTTTCCAGTGCCACCACCTTTACAGCCTCTTTTACTGCCACATTCCCCTTTAGTGCATCAGTTACTTTCCACCTCCCCATACTTATGTGTATGTCACAGGGGGGGGATCAGGATTTTAGAGATGCTTTATTGGTGCATGGCCAAAAAAAGATTGGGAGCCAGTGGCCAATGATCACGCCACTCATGTACCTCAGTGGTAGAGTTCGCTGATTGATACTGACTGATGTGGGTGTGTTAACATTACTGTACAGTTTTGAAATTATAACTTGTTATGGCTTTCTTATATGAAATTCCTAAGTGATTGTTTGTGCCTTAGGCCTGTGAAGTTCCTTAGCTCGTACGAGCTGAGCATATTATAAATGCAGATTGGTTACTCTCTTTTCGGTGCTACTTCAGTGTGCGGTCTACCTCACTATGTTTAGTGTGTTCTATGCTACCTAACCCATTCAAGTTAGGTTAGATGAACTTTGGTAGGTCAGGTAGTCTATTGTACCCTAACCTGACCTAACCAAACTAATCTAACTTAGGTTAGGGTACAACAGACTACAGATAGCAAGGTAGACCACACACTAAAGTAGCAACTTCGTTTCTTTATATGACAGGTAGTCTTCTTTGTTTATTACAACATTCATATTAGGTCATAGCTCTCTGGTAGTGCTCATGAGTTGTGTCTGACTAAAGCTAGTTCAATCTCACCTTGGGGCATCAGGAAGAGCATCCAGCCTTAATACTCTAAATCCAGTGTTTTGACTTATGAGACTGTGTATTCAATATGCAGTAAACATTCATTTTACTGATTACACCATTCAACTTCACATCATACAAAAACCTTCAAAAGTAAGCATTTGAAAAAAAAACGATAAAACGTATTATAAGTAATCAAGATGTAAAGAAATCCCCAATGAAAGAGAAAGAGATAAAGAACTGAGAATTCAGGATATAAGACCATGGTTTCAGACTGTTCAGACTGTAACATGTTTTATACTTTTAAATTTTTATTTTATGACTTTGTAGCATTATTTCCCAACAATTTTTTTTTAAAAATACGTTTTAATGATAACAAATGGCAAAAGTGTGCTATAATTCTTGAAAAAAAGCCCTAACTGCATGAATTAAAGATGATGTATAGTTCGTGTTTACTACACTCTTATCACCATCTGGCATTTTCCCCATTGTGTTCACAGCAGAAGATGGAAATGTGACCAAACTAGCCAGTGGTGAATATCTGTGTGGAAGTGGCCTTAAATTGATTAGGTTCTCTCTGTGCACCTGTTGTGATAGACCATTTGAAACTCAGATAAGAAACCTCGACTGTCGTTGAGCTAAATTTACAAGTTTTTGAGATACTTTACAAGGTAATACATTAGAGGGCAAGAATGCAAATGCCTTCTATTTCTCAGTAAAGAAACAGCTTTTGGAAGTACAGGTTTCATTCATTCCCTCCATGACAATGAAGTCAAATTCGCTTCAGTCCAAATGGTTCAGTAATGATATAGCTTCTGCATTAGAAGAGAGAAATGCATTATACAGTAAGGTTAAAGGGAACCAAAGCCAAAATGATTTGAACTCTTTTAAGACTGCTTGTCTATAATGAGTACTGTGCATGAAGTATATAACTTTGCTGTACTGTAATTTATTTATTAAGGTACCTGTACTGTATAAAATGTTTAAACTATAAAGAGAGTTAAATCATGTTTATGTATTAGTTTAAGCTGACTCTATTAATCAAATATGAACATGAAACTTTGATTTGATTTTGGGGTTTGTTGACAGTCATGTGTTTTGTTGTCTGATTTGCTTCCTATAATTTGTTGGTGAACATGTTGTTGCCGGAAATATGTGCCCATGTGATAGGGCCTTTATTTGTATTGGCCAGTAATGTTTAGCTGTGAGTCATCGATGGTGTTATTGCTCTGGTTAGCCGTAATTTTGCTGTGTTTACACTTATGCCGAGATTCGTCTGAATTGCATTATATGTCTTCATCTTATTATTATCATTATTATTATTATATTTTATGTATACAGGTATACCTCGGCTTAAGTCGTTTTGAGTTAAGTCGTTCTTGATTATACGTCGGTTTAAAAAAAAAATATATGTAAAAAAAAATAATTTTCACTTCAAATATTGGAATCATAATATCACTAGAAAACCATTAAAAGCACATGAAATCATGTTACTGTATAATAAATAAAAACAAAAGCACATAAAATCATGTTATTGTACAATAAATAAGAATAAAAGCACAGTAGTTCCAATATCTACCGTTAGGCGTCGTCACTCGTCATAATAATAATAATAATAATAATAATAATTGTGGAGGATTTCCTGTGTGTTATTTACCCTTCGATCTTATAACCCCCTAAATTCGGAAATCCTGACACGGCTTCAGTAGAGGCCTACCACGATCTCAAAATTAAATCCTCTACCAATAAATATAATTAATATTACATGTATAGATATACATGCACATAGTTTATAAGGGGGTTTATGAACTGTTGATATGTGAATATTTAAATAAACTCTTTAAATAAACTCTCCTCACCTTAAAGTAAAACTTCCTCATACAGAATAATAAATTTTCTAACATACATTCTACCTACGAGTGTTCAATTAAATGAGCTCATTCTGTCCCTCACACGTAGTTATAAATATTGTTAGAAATAAGGTAAATCTGCATTGCATCTGTATTCATCTATCCGGATAACCCTGATGTCGTCAGCAATCACGGGATTCCCAGTCAAACTCATTGAATATCTTCTGATCCACGTATCTCTATCACGTTTTTTACTTGAGTGTCTCGTAACGTCTCACGAAGACAACTAATTACTCTTTAAGAAACTTATAAGTACTGTCAGTGAACACACTAAACA
>JAXCGZ010012245.1:7500-34451 GCA_037179515.1 Halocaridina rubra | reverse complement strand
TTTAAATGTGGTCATCCCTGCGTGTCGTTAAAGGCGACTAAAAGTGGACGGGGCGGGGGGACTAGGAATCCCCCCCCTTGTACCAACCTCCTGTGAGACGTCAAAGAAGAGGGGGAGTAGAGGGGAGTATAACTTCTCCCCAAACTGTTTCCTTTTTTGATGTCGGCTACCCCCACTTTAAAGGGGAAACAGCCACGGTATATGTATGTATAACAAAATTATTATAATAAATGTAGAACTCGGGTGGATATATTCTTTTAAAGGCAGGTTTTGTTGTGTATGTTTTGATTTTCTCTGTGTTGGTTCGTTTGTGAGTAGACACAATATGAACTTTTAGATTTTTCTTTCAGATTTTGTTAAATTAGTAAAGATTTTTACTCGTGCACAACAGTGGTGCTGGAGTGTTCTTACTTCCTTTTCAATACTAGCTTGTCAGTCCTTTCTGAAAGATTTTTTTTAGAACAAATTGCTATAGGTATACTTGACTATGAATGACTTCATAGCTCTCTGACCAGCCATGGCTCAAATTTTTATTGGACTATTTTTTTTCCAATTTTCTAACAGATAGGCTCTATTGGTGCTCTTATTTTCTGTATTAAGTTTGCACAGCTCACCAAATTTTAACTGTATAATAAGAAACTCGCATAGGATGTATTGTAGCAAAGCTACCTTTCACTGCTTATGCTGTATTTCTCCCTAATAATCTTTGATGCCTCTCGGAATCAAGACAACTTTTAAGATACAGTATTTTATATCTTTTGTGTGAGATATAAGTAACCAATGACCTTTATCTGTGCAGATTATGATGAATGTTGTTTGTAGGCATTTTTACTTTGTTGAGTCTCCGGTAATTATATTGTCATTTTTGGGCTAATATTTTATTGTTTCCCATCTCAATCAGCATTTTATCTTATTTTCGTTGTTGTTGTCGTTTCCTAGGCTGCCTAGCTGAACAACCCTGCATGGCGTCCTCTTCTTAGTTGCTTGGCATCCTCTTGATTTGCTGCTCTGGAGGGTAGAAGTATAACACTTTATTGTCAGTATTTGTAGGATGTCTCGGCTTGTCAGAAATGTGACTCATTTGTCTGCACCAATTGGACATAGTATTCTCATCATATCACGTCTGATACGTTAATATATGTTTTACATATGTGATTGGTTTTGTGTTAAGGACTCCCCTTTTCTATTAAGGGCTAGGACGGTGCCCTCTTTGCCAAAGACTTTGGTTTTGGCAAGTGTGACCATTACCCTAA
This sequence comes from Halocaridina rubra, assembly GCA_037179515.1. Taxonomy (NCBI): domain Eukaryota; kingdom Metazoa; phylum Arthropoda; class Malacostraca; order Decapoda; family Atyidae; genus Halocaridina; species Halocaridina rubra. The sequence goes on along the minus strand of JAXCGZ010012245.1, from coordinate 33,198 downwards.
GAAAATGCCTTTTCTAACCTCAGGCCTTACCGGGCTGTAAACCTTCAACCTGACAAATCAAAGTCGCGAGTTCACCTTTCAACCATGGTGGGCTCTTGTGTGTTGCATATGTATTTACTCTAAATAGGTTTCCAGCTAGTTATTCAAGTTCATACTTTTTAGTTTAATGCATGCCATACTTATTTTGAATATGCTGCATAGAGAACTATGAAGCTCAGAACTAGTGGAAAAAAGTTTGCTTTAAGACCTTATTGTCATGGATGACTTATTTTATACCGTATATATGTTTAATTGCAGTTTGCCTCTACCTCAGTAAGCTTTTTTAAACTCTCAGGTTTTAAAGGTGATCTTAGACCTAATCTTTCCCTAAACTTTTCCAAGGGAATACTTTTTAGCCCTGTCTTACTGCAATCCAGTATACGAGATATTAAAAAATTTAGAATGAATTATTTTCCCTAAAATGCACAAGTCACTGAGAGTTTATAGGAAAAAATCATGTACTGTATTCACTTTTGAAATATTAACACACTCCTAATTTGGCAACTTCTCCATTCCATGCTTCTTCCTTTAATAGCAAAATCATGTATTCCTCAGATAACATATAGTGAGGATTGTAAATTCCTGATAAAAATTTCTGCTAATTCTTTCTTAAGTTTTGATGCCAGCCAATGCAAGGCTACTCTTGTCACTGCAGTGGAGAAATTCCTAGGCATTATTGGCATACCAGAAATTTAGAGTTCTTGTTGGCCTTTGCCATCAGTAATAGACAAAGATATAAAGCTGTCATTCATCTTTTACTCTTCGGTCATTTTTTGTATTATTTATTGTCTCCTTTGTCTTTACTACATATATAGAGAGACAGCTCTCATTCATATTTTTGTATAATTTGAACCTTTCCTGTCATTTCTCTGCCTGTATTGAACATACTAGACTTGCAGCTTCAGTTTCTTTTTATCATCGCATTGGAAGAAAGAGAATATATGGAAGTTTCTAAAGAGATATTTTTTTAATTATTTGAATCGTTCCTATCAATTCTCTGCCTGTATTGAACATAGAAGGCTCGCAGCTTCAATTTTATTTTTATCAGTTGATCTTTTCCAGTCATTTTATCAGTGCTTTATGTATCTTTACTCTAATTTTATTGCAAGCAGGGACTTCCAGCCATCATGTGTGTAAAATCAGTCATCTCTTATATTTATTTTCGTGTCTCCATGTCTAATGTTATGCAGGCTTACAGCTATCATCTGTGTTCTGGCAACCTTTCCAGTGTCGTCATTTTCTTTAATGTGTACTTTTTGTAAGTACATGTGCATATTTATTTGTAATAAAGCTGATAAATAAAAACATGAAAGTAAATAATTTTTTATTTTTAACAAAAGGAGTGACCGGTTCAAATACAAGTCTTCCCAAATAAATATGTAGTCTCTACACCCTTCACATCTCCTGTCTTTTACATGTTGGAGCCTTACATATATACTCTATTACTCCCACTCTCTCTGAGAGGGATTAGAGTATGTATGTAAGGCTCTCCATTATGTAAAAGACAAGAGCTATAAAGGGTGTAGAGACTATATATTTATCTGGGGTGCCAGGAACTATAGTCTCTAAACAAACATTAGTTTTTTTCTTTTTTAGATGATGAAACTTTACATATATACTCTGTTCCCTCACAAACTGAAGAAAAGATATTTATGTAAAGCTCTAATATCTAAAAGATCTGAGCTTAGAATGTGTAGATTGCTATATAGTAACCTGGGGTCTTATACCTACAGCTAAACTTCTGTAGTCATGCAAAAATCATCTCTGCTCAAGAATTGCACGTATTATAGTGTATTCATTCATGGAAAACTACAGATAACCTAAGATTTAACAGTGACTTGAGCAAGACATAGGGAAAAAAAACTCGGAAGGAACTTCCTAAATTCCCATCACGATACTATACTAAAAGGATGTTTGGTTCCTCTTTTTTTTCATTAGCTTTTCTGTAGTTTTAATTCTTACAATATTTATTCTGAGTGGTCACCATGGGTCGCAGCGCCTTCAGAAACGATGCTAAAGGTCATCTCTTTGATATGAGGATTCTCAAAATCCGTCAGTAGTGGGTAGAGTGAATGCTTAAATTCTGTCAATACAGTGTTACCTCCCTTATCGCGGTAGTTCGGTTCCGGGACCCGGCGCGAACCAGGAAATCCGCGGAGTAGAATCAGCCTATATGTACATAGATATTTTAATGTATTTTTACGTTTACACTGTATAAACCCTCCCTGTACTGTTAAAAAAACGCCCTTTACATTATAAATAACAGCAAGCAACGTAATTTTTTATGAAAGTGATAGGAAAACTTACCGTGAATGAGGTGATGATGACTTGACATACATAGGTACAGTATTTTACAGTAATTTTTACGTTTACGTAAAATAGCGGCGGACATCCACAAACTTTTTTCCTTCTTTCAACATATCTAAGAGTTTCACTTTATCTACAATGGTTAACATTTTCCTTTGCCGCTTAGGCTCACTACAAGAAGCCTTAGAAGATGAAGAATGCTTGGGAGGCATTGCAAAGGTTAAAATATGCGAGTAAAAAAATCACAAGCAAAACATATTAATAATAATAAGCACAACGTGAATGGTGCACACGAATGAGGCGATATTTCGATATGGCTGGCTCTAGAACTAGAGGTCATAGTTTGAAGCTTCGTAAGAAAACTTCTTTGCAGGATGTAAGGAAATACTTTTTCAGTGTAAGAGTAGTTGATAATTGGAATTCGCTAAGCAAGGAGGTAGTTAATGCGATCTCAATTCATAGTTTTAAGGACAGGTATGATAAGTATCACTAAGTCTAAAATGGAACCGATCAGGAGACGGGAAGATTCGAGCTTTGGGCTCTTTCCCGTAAACACAATTAGGTAATCACAATGGAAGATGGTGGAAGCCTTTGTCCGAAATGCTGATAGCGGTATCGTATTTTACATGTTGCAATACTGTTAGTATTTATGTTTTTTACTATTTTTTGCTCTTTTATTATTCTTAGGCTAAGAAATACGTATTTTTTATCAATAAAATCATGAAACTACTGGAAATATAAATATATATGCTAGCTCACGTAGCTGCGACCCCAATACATTGTACGCTATCGAACACAAGCAAAGCGTTTAATAAGCACAACGTGAAAGGCACGCACGTGAGTTACACTGAACGAGTCTTTGTCCAAAACGCTGATAGCAGTATCATATTTTACATGTTGCAATACTGTTAGTATTTATGTTTTTTACTGTTTTATTATTCTTAGGCTAATAAATACGTTTTTTATCAATAAAATCATGAAACTACTGGAAATATAAATATATATGCTAGCTCACGTAGCTGCGACTCCAATACATTATACGCTATCGAACACTTTCGCATGATGCAATACTGTGAGTTATACTGTACGTACGTATATCATTCAGTTATTAGTACAATGTATATTAATTTAAAATTCATTTACTTATTTGATGATTGTACAAAATCTATTGTATTTATTCATTGTAATTTGGACCAAATATTCCTTTTGTAAAGATTATACTGTACTTTTCAAAAGAGGTGGTCAATAAACATATCTATCTATCCACCTGGGAAATAATTTTTTTTATCAATTAGATAATGAAATATGTTTTTTTCAATAAAAAAAAATGAAAATACTGAGATTTTTTTTTTTTATATTTTAATACTTTTGCATATACCCATGAAATAAAATAATAATTTATCCAAAAAAAAAACATGATACAGTGAGAACGCTAACCAAGAAACGCGAATAACCGGGGGAACACTGTATTTATAGTTTTACAAATTCCTTAAAAACGAAGAATAAGACCCAAATAGACACTTTATCTGAAAAGTTTGTTAAGGAGGTCTTTTTTCCACCGTTGTCATGATATGAACATGTTCATTCTTTCTTAGATACTAATACCTGGTACCAACACCAAGTCATATTTTATGGGATTAAAACTGACACACAAAAGGGGAAAAAAGAAAACTACATCCTTTGTGTATAACGTCAAGAACTGATTTTTGTTACTGTCTGGAGATGTTTCTCTAATTACTGTGAATTATTCAAAGCACTATTCAAATAAGCTTATCAGATCTCATCTAGAATTATACTATAAGAAAGAAGTAATTTTTTTTCCTCTCCTCTAGCTTTTATGTCAGATTTACTTCCTATTTTTGCCTTGAATGATCACAATGGTTGTAGGATCCTTAAACTGGATTAAAAAAAAAGGGTTTAAAACTGACATAGTAAGAGGAAAAAGTAAAAAAAAAAAATATATATCTTTCATATAACATCAAAAGGATCTTATATACATCTTAGGAAAACTTCCACCAATGTTTAAACATACAAAAAATTATGCAATGATGATTTTTGCAGCAACTAAAGAACTTACTACATTAACAAAAACAAATTAACAAGTTTTATTCTTACATGAAATGTTTAAGTTGCTTTTCTTTCTGAAACAGACATATATACTGCCAGACGGTCAAGTGACTTCAATTGTATAATTAATTACTTGCTACCTGAGTGACATGAAGTTAGGGTACAAGAATGAAAAGGAGTGTTCAGCAGTCATGCCACAGTTGATAATAACAAAAGATTAATACATTCATAATTAATTATATTATTGGTGTTCTAATTACTTAACAGCAACTGCAATTTGAGATAATTTCTTCACATAATAATCAACAAGTGCTTGATTATATCAAATGGATTATAATCAGTTACATCATAATATTTAGGAAAAAATAACTCGTATTATAGCTAAATAAAAAAAAAACTACAGCAAATAATAATAATAATAATAATAATAATAATATGTCCAGTAATTACTCTCTTGTCATAGTTGTATAAAACATTAACAGGAAACTGCAATAAGTGAAATAAGATATGAAATTAGTTTATAAAATACAAATTAGACATTAAAGTTTCACTTTAAAAATCTTAAAAAAATTTAGTTTTTCAAGATTAAGAGTTCTGAAAAAAAAAAGACAATTGATTTCGCATTATCTGAGACTAAAAATTTCTTCTAAAAAAGCAATAATAATTATTCATTAGCTGTAATGCGCTAAAGCAAATAATAAAGATATGATTTCATGAGCTGCGAATTACTGAACACTCCATTTCATATTGTAAGTATCACTTGCAAATGAAATTAAATTTGATACATACCTAAAGAAAACAGATATAAGAAAAACAATAGTTGACACTCTCCAGAAGAGCTTTGTGGAGAGGTGTATACTAACTTACAACAAAGATTGTATTCATGTCAAAAACTACTATGAATTAAGAAAAATCAAAACTTAGATCACTATTCTTGGAGTGTACATTTATGTTGTGCCTATCTGAATTTCATCAAAATCAAATAATAATACTAGATTTGAATATGAATTATGCATAACCTATTGCTTATCTTCTGCTTTTATGAAAGCACATATAATCATGATTTACAATTCCATAGGAATTGTATGACTTATCGGTTAGAATATAAAATATAAATGACGAAGATAATTGAAACTGACACATCTTAAACATAACACTAAAAATTAAAGTATAAATAAGTACTCTACAAAGGTTTGCAAAACTTTTCAAAGTGAGATCGGAATACAGTCCCTGGATCGCTGGGTGATAACTCCCAGTCTTCCATCTGCTTCCCGTATGATGGTGCCACATACGCAGTACATAGTAATAAAAGTAATCCAATAGTAAGCTGTCTTGAGGAAATGAATATTAGAAGAAATACTAATACTGTACTGAAAGTATATTAGCACTAAGGATGACTGAATTATACAATATAAGCACGGAGAATAAAAAGAAAAATACATTCATATACAATTGGTTACTTCTTACGACATCACTACCATTGCAATATAAATTGTGAATCAAACTGAAAATAGCATTTTACAATGACCAAACGAGGTGAGTAACTATTACTAATGAGAATATTAATGAACATGATAACATATCTTCCCTCTTGAAATAAATCTATACCAAATGTAAATAAGTATTTTAAACACAAAAATGTAAAGAATCCGAAAAACCTTCAATACATGAGAGAACCTTAATATCTTAAACAATAACATACTGCTAAGAATTAATAGCTCTCTTCTCCAGAATTGTCTTCAACAATGAACTAACTTTCCATTGGAATACGAGCTTTCGAATGTCAACCTCATTGTAAGGTTATGATGCATTCCTTGATGGAAACAAAGCTAAAGAAAAAAGACGAAAACCAGGAGCTTCCACTTTCAGAGAGGTCCAAACAGTTTTTATTACTCAAAAGTGTCTTCAGCAAAGATTGTTCTGTACTTGCTATGCCTTGGTGCTTTTTCAAGGTTTGATAAAATCTAAATGGCAGTGAAGAAATCTCTGGATATTTCCTATGTTGGTAAAGCATTAGTGTGACACACCAAGTACAAAACAATCTTTGCTCAGGACACTTATCTGGAAAAGTGTATTTAGCTCATATTCCAAGGCAAAGGGTACTTCATAGTTGACAACATTGCTGGAGAAAAGAGCTAAGAAATCTTTGGGAGAAGAATCTCTCTATTGCTCTCTTCAATTGGGATATCTGAAATAAAGGGTCCTGGAACCTTGAGTAATAAGTGCAGTCTTTTCTTGTGCTTCACCAACATATAAACAGGACTGTACATACAAAATATCAACAAATGAACATATCAAAATTCAAACTTTATGCATTATATAGTAGCTAAGTGTCTGTACCCTAAGTACTGTAAAGTATTTGCATATATATGTACTGTAAAGTATTGCATATGTATGTACTGTACATAAAAATTTTTACCTAAACAACTTACGAACAAACTTTTGGAACCTAACTTATTCATAAGTAGGGGACTGTCTGTACTTATAAACATATTTAACATATACAGTATATTAATATTTCAAGCCATTCTTTATATCAATGTTCATATTCTGAATAACGTTATCTATTCTATCAACTTTGGCTGTTTCCCCCTTTAATTGGGGGTAGCCGACATCAAGAAAGGAAAACAAATAGGGGGATTACTTTGCTCTATGGGCAATGACGAGGGAGCTAGCGACCGTTCAGATGGCACTGCTGGAGTGCCACAGCCCATCCTCCCGGCTCCTCCACAACCTGTGTCGCTTCACAACTGCCAACTCCTCCTACTGCCCCTACCACATGGCTACCTCTGTAATATGCAGCCCCGTGGTAACAGCAGATGCCCATCAGAGCTGTGTCACAATCGCTCGCCACTCATTCTTATTCCTAGCACGCTCGCTTGCTTCCCTCACAGCCATCCTCCTATCATTCAGGGCTCTCCTTACTCCATCCATCCATCCAAACCTAGGCCTCCCTCTAGTATTTCTCCCATCAACTCTCGCATTCATCACCTTTTTCAGCAGCCTTTCATCATCCATCCTTTCCACATGGCCAATCCATCTCAGAACATTCATATCTACTCTGGCTGCAATTTCTCTCCTCACACCCGTTCTTGCTCTCACCACTTCATTCCTAACCCTATCCAATCGAGATACACCAATCATACTCCTCAGGCATTTCATCTCAAACACATTTAGTTTCCATTTCTCACTTACTTTCATACCCCATAACTTTGATCCATACATCACAGTTGGCACAACCACTTTCTCATACAAAACTTTCTTATCATTCATTTCCAACCCTCTATTCTTCATCACTCCTTTCAATGCACCCAACACTTTACATCCTTCATTCACTCTGTGACACACATCTGCTTCCACTCCGCCATTTGCAGCTATAACCAAGCCTAAATACTTAAACTGATTAACCTCCTCAAGTGTCTCTCCATTCAACATAACATTCAATCCAGCGCCATCCTGATTTCTTCTACACCTCATAACCTTACTCTTTCCCACATTCACTCGCAACTTCCTTCTCTCACACACCATTCCAAATTCTGACACTAACTGACACAGCTTTTCCTCTGAATCTGCCACCACCACAGTATCATCTGCAAACAGCAACTGATTCAGCTCCCACTCGTTATCATCCCCATCTACCATTCTCAAACCTCGACCACGCACTTGCTCATTCACCTCTCTTACAACTCCATCAATATACAAATTGAACAGCCATGGTGACATCACACATCCCTGTCTCAGTCCCACACTCACTGGAAACCACTCACTCACTTCATTCCCTAACCTAACACAAGCTCTACTGCCCTCATACAAACCCTTCACTGCATGCAACAATTTACCATTAATTCCATATAATCTCAAAACATTCCACATAGCCTCTCTATCAACTCTATCATATGCTTTCTCCAGATCCAAAAATGCAAAATACACGTCCTTACCCTTTGCTAAATATTTCTCACATAACTGCCTAACTATAAAAATCTGATCTATACAACCTCTACCTCTTCTAAAACCACTTTGCACTTTCGCGATCACATATTCTGTCTTATCCCTAATCCTATTAACCAGTATCCTACCATACACTTTTCCTACCACACTCAACAAACTTATACCCCTAAAATTACTGCATTCTTACATATCTCCCTTACCTTTGTGTAGGGGCACTATACAGGCAATCACCCATTCCACTGGCACCAATGACAACATAAAGCATATATTAAACACTCTCACTAACCATTCCAATGCAGTCACACCCCCTTCTTTCAACATCTCCGCTCTCACACCATCCATTCCAGGTGCTTTACCTGCTTTCGCTTCATACAATGCTCTTTTCACCTTCTCTCTTGTGATCTCTCTCTCATTTTCATCTCCCATTACAGGCCCTTGAACCCCTCCCACTGACACTATAGCTGCCTCTCTATCTTCCTCAACATTCAGCAAGCACTCAAAATATTCTGCCCACCTTCTCCTTGCATCGTTCCCTCTTAACATCTGTCCATTCACATCTTTCACTGTCTCTTCTATCCTCGATCCACCTTTCCTTACTCTCTTCACTTCTTTCCAAAACTTCTTTTTATTCTCCTCATATGACCTACTAAAATCCTGTCCCCACCTAGCATTTGCCAACCTCTTCTCTTCCTTTACCTTTCGCTTGGTTTCCACATTTTTCTCCCTATATCTTTCATACTTCTCCCTACTTTTACACTGCAGCCATTCCTCAAAAGCCCTCTGTTTCTCTTCCACCTTCATTTTCACCCCTTCATTCCACCACTCGCTGCCCCTCCTCATGCCACCTCCAACAAACCTCTTTCCACACACATCACTTGCATGTCCCACAAAACATTCTTTCATCAACCCCCATTCCTCCCCTAACTCCCCAACTTCTCTTTCTTTCACCCTGTCATATGCCACTCTCAACCTGTCCTGATATTCCTGTCTCTTCTCTGGCTTTTTCAATTCTTCCACCTTCACTATTTCCCTTCTACATCCCCCCACACTATTTCCCCACTCTTTTGCTACTACCACTTTTGCTTCAACCAAAAAATTATCAGACATCCCAGCAGCCACACCCCTGAATGCATGTACATCTTTCACTCGACCAACCATGCTCTTTGCTACCTACTCATAATCCATTAATGTTCTTTCTTTCACTCTTCCATTTGCCACTCTCATCCATGTATACTTATTTATTAACTTCTTGGTACCCCATACTTTCCTACAACACCTTCTATCTCTCCATCACCCACTCTGGCATTCAAGTCACCCAACACAACTACATAGTTCCTTCTACTCAGACCATCCACACATCTAGTTAACTCATTCCAGAATTCATCCCGCTCTTCCTCACTTCTCTCACATCCTGGCCATACGCACTAATAAAAGCCCAACATTCCCTTCCTATCCTAGCCCTCACCCACATCAGCCTAGATGACACTTCTTTCCATTCCACTACCTGATTTACCATCCATTCACTCAGCAATAATGCCACACCTTCTCTCGCTCTCCCCCTTTCAACCCCAGACACCCTACCCGTCACATCACCAAATGCCACTTCTTTTCCTTTCATCTTCGTCTCACACAATGCCAATACATCCATCCTCCTCCTACCAAACATATATCCCATCTCACATCTTTTGCTCTCTATCGTACTACAACCACGCACATTTAGACACCCCAAAACTAGAGTTTGGGGAGAAGTTATTCTCCCCTCTGCTCCCCTTCTTCTTTGACGTCTCACAGGAGGTTGATACAAGGGGGGGATTCCTAGTCCCCCCGCCCCGTCCACTTTTAGTCGCCTTTTACGACATGTAGGGAATACGGTGACGCTATTCTTTGATGTTGTGCCCGCCCCACAGGGCACAACTAAAATATATTCGACTCACTCCAAGAAATATATGTCACTGATTTGATTTTTAAACATTTCTACCAGCATACCCAGTGTTTGAATGCTACCATGCATAAATGGTTCAAGTTTTGATTAATGAAGTAACACAATAACCATAAAAATCTATTTTGTATTCGTTTTATATGTCACTATTTGTCCCCATTTGGGGGTTGACACAGATGGACTGAAGCTGGGGAATAAGGCTGGATGCCTTTACTAATGTCCCGGCATTAGCTCAAACATGTGTCCTTCACCTTCCAAGTAAAGCATTCTACCTCTACGCTACAGTGGTTCTCACCATAACAATACAGAGAGAGATATTACACTGGAGAGAAACAGTCACCATATATACAAAACAATGTCAAAATTCACATAATAGCAACATGATTCCTCTTCTTAAATTCAAGACAACAGAACATTTAATATTTAAAATTCATCTAATAACTTCAGCATGTTACACTGAAGCACAAAGCTAATTATTTTCCACTTGCTATGAAACCACTATAAAAAAAACAAATACTTAAGTATACTTTCATCAACATCATATAGATATTTAAGGATTTGGATTAAAGACGTTCTACATGACCTGATTAATGTGGTACCTTTGCAGTCACCTAAACTGAACTCAAACCAAGAGAGGAACTAATTTCTCTGGAACTAACATTAACTGTCTTTGTATATAGGAAATTTTCTATTGCCTTAAACTATAACAAAATACATCAAAAAATACTATTAATATTATTTCAGACTGCTTTGAGGCAGTATGGTCAGAGATACTATCCTCCAGCATACTTCTTGGTGACGTGTTGATATGATATATGCGGTAAAATTCTCATAAATATTCTCTTACAATCTACAGAACAATTTTCCATCTAAAAATAAAAAAAAGAAAAATACAGAAGCCTGTACTGCACTTGGCTCCAATTGGCTATGTCTCCTGAGATCCTAAGATTCAGGATTAATGCATAGTAGTCACTGCAGTATTAGACAAGCACAAGGGACGTCTGTTTTCCTTGGTCACTTCCTGAAATATAAAGTAAGTTAGGTACCACACTGAGAAATACACTAAACTACTGTAGCAAGCCATACAGAGTATTGTAAAGCATATATATGTCGATATATCATATACATCTATATTATAAAACAAATTCTATAGCACTAATAATAATGATAATGGGCACTTTGACTTTTTATTTATACTGCATTCCAAGTGACATTCAGTATATAAACTCTGTAAAAATCATATTTGTTTATATACTAATTATTTGATGATGAAAATTTTACTAGGTTTAAAAAATAAAGAATGAGACAGTAATGACGACACTAAAGAGGGATTGAGTACCAATTCCATTAGTGTTAAAATTCAGTCACTGATAGTAACAAATGGAAAGTCTATTAGAAGTTTCTATCTTCATCCCCCCTAAATATGTTCCATTAAAAAATGATGCTCCAATTTTCTAAATAAAGTGTGTCTTAAAACAAATTACTAAAACCAAAGCTTTCTCTCTTTCTCTTATTGTAGCCTTATTTGTATTCCCTGTACATATAACTTCCTTTCTCTTTAATGTCATATCATACTGAAGCCAGCTTCATCATACTTTGTACATCCTCACCTCTTTTGTTCAATGAAATGGAATAAAATTCAGGGATGTTGGGATTGGCAGCCCTTGTTTTCCCGTCCCTTTTCATTAACTCTTATGAAATGCCCATGGGAAAAATATAATTTGCACCTCCAAATTGAAGAGGTAGCAACTGTAAAAATTTTCTATGAAAATAAAAAAGATTGGAACAACTATTGAACATGGCACTCTATTCAAATTTGTAAATAAATAAATTTATGTTAATACTATTTTATTATCTATTACATAAAATATTAACCCAAAAATGTTACAAATATGGGATTATATATACAGCAATCCCTCGCTATTTTGCGGTTCACCTATTGCGGATTCAGCGCATCGCAGATTTTTTGGGGGAAAAAAAATAAAAAAAAAAATTAAAAAATAAAAAATAAAAGATTATTGTGACACCAGGATGGGCCAAAAAATGATAAAATAAAACATACTTTATCAGGTTGTAAAGAGGAACAAAGATGGAGAGTGTAATGACCTGTCAGATGTGAAGGGATTATAAAAGATGTGTAATGAATATCCAGCTCTCTGCTGGGTTTTAATATACTTCTGCAATACTTTCATGATGTCTATTCCAATAATTCTGCTTAGATCTTATTATTATTATTATCATTGGCAACAATAATTTTCCTTTGATGACGACTGTGGAGATTATTATCATCATAATCATTATTATTATTATTATTATTAAGGGCTCATCATTGTTTGTACATCTGTTGGTTTATTTACTTTTAGTAACTGTGTAAAGTGCCCCTCCCTAGTTGGCTGGGACAAAGAGAGTGTGGGGGGTTGGGTAGAATAGAATGTGAGAGAGAGAGAGAGAGAGAGAGAGAGAGAATGAATCTTTAAGTAACTCTTGTTTATTCAACCAAAAGTATATTATTTATAGTAAAAATAATGGTTTTATTACTAATTCGTAATAATAATGATAATAATAATAATAATAATAATAATAATGATAATAATAATAATCTCCCCAATCATCATCAAAGGAAAATTATTGTTGCCAATAATAATAATAGTAATAAGATCTAAGGAGAATTTTTAGAATAGACATCATGAAAGTAATGCAGAGGTATAGTAAACCCAGCAGAGAGCTGGATATTCATTACACATCTTTTATAATCCCTACACATCTGGCAGGTCATTACACTCTCCATCTCTGTCTCTCTTTACAGGCTGATAAAGGCCGTTTTATTTTATTATTTTTGGCCTGTCCTGGTGTCACAATCATCTTTAATTTTTTTTTTTTTTTTTTTTAAAGGTGTTCCTACTTCGCAGTTTTCCTGTCTCGCGCCGGATCCCGGAACCGAACTACCACAATAAGGGGGGGCTTACTGTATATATATATATATATATATATATATACCGTATATTTCGGTGTATAAGTCGATGTTTTAGCCCCCAAAAATCAGCCCAAAATTGAGGGTCGACTTATATAACAATCACAAAAAGCAAACCTTGAAATCTTGTGACATATTGGTGCAGGAAATCAGGCCTAACCTTAGGCTAATACCGACGACAGCCTCGGTGCGGTAACTATCGATGTAAATACATGTAGCTACTAATGTAAATACTTGTATTTTAATCAATACACATTCTGATTCGACACTAATAATGTAATAGAGCTACCATTACCTTAAAATTCCACAAAATGCTATTAATCAAAGGAAAAAGACCATAACAATGTAAACATCATGCAGCCATTTGTAAAATTTCCGATCAGCTGATCGCTGACGAAACAAAACAATTTACGGTATAAGTGCGTTCACACCAACCCTTTTTTGACCACAGAAATGTTAAATAACAACATCTAGGATAACATCAGATCTTTATTTCTCACTAAAATAAATTACAATAAAAAGTATGCAATATGTTTTATTCATTTAAAAACCTTCAAAATTGCTACAATCATCATCATCTGATGCAAAAAGTTCATCAAATAAATCGTCATTTACAGTTTCATCGTAAGAGAGAGAGAAATTGTGTTAGTAATTTCTTATTCTTTCGTGCTGGAAAAAGATTTTATTTTTCTTGTGTGGATGGTTTTGGTCTTGCAAGAGAATAATTCGTTGTTGTTGATTTTTTTATTTGATTTGTTTATTGTTTAACTTGTGTATTTATTATTATTGTTATCATCTTCTTCTTCTTCTTCTTCTTCTTCTTCTTCTTCTTCTTCTATTATTATTGTTATTATTATTATTATTATTATTATTATTATTATTATTATTATTATTATAATCTATTTCGTCATTTTTATAGAGATTTATATTAATACTACCTTATATATTATTTCATATTGTAAGTAGAACAACGTTTGTAATAACATACCGGTAGTCTTTAATTAATGCCCGGTGTTTTATATATGGTAACTTTTACACTGCTGCTTAGGCTAGCCTATAACTTAGGCGAGTTTCATATTTCAACTTTTACACTGCTGCTTAGGCTAGCCGATAATTTACGGTAGGCGAGTTCTGTATTTTAGAGGTCGACCTATACCTCAGATATTAGCAGAAATCATAAAAAATTACTCTCATTTTTGGGTCGACTTATCTGTAGGCCGACTTATACACCGAAATATACGGTATATATATATATATATATATATATATATATATATATATATATATATATATATATATATATATATATATATATATATATATATATATATATATATATATATATATATATATATATATATGAATAATTTTTACCCCGACCAGGATCTGAACCTAGGTCATATAAGCACTATGCCAAGGCACTACCAACTACACCACAGAAGGTTTTAAAAGGGAAACACACCTTACAGCTTTTATCTGCTATACAAAGGTTGAACGCATTCTATCTGAATGCCACTCTGTTCATATTACAGTTTCCCCAACCTCACTCGTGGCTTCGTTTTCACATTTAATACATCTTCCAATCTCATTCGGGACCAATAATACTCTAAGCAAATTACCATATAAGAAAACAAATTATTTTTACCCCGACTGGGACTTGAACCTAGGACACTACTGTGCTATCGTGGTACTTGACCAATGGCATTATAAGCATCTATACATATATGATGGTTTCACAAAATATAAGAAAATTCCTAGAAAAATATGCCTGTAAAGGGATAATGAACCAGACATTTCCTTATATCTAACTTAGGCTTTTGCAGGCCACAGCCCACATATGCGGTGCTGTGTTTTTAGCCTATGTACTGTACCGTACATAGGCTAAAGACACTTAACTAACACATTAAACAAACTATACAGTATCAATGAATATTAATACAGTAATAATAATGAAATAATACAGTACAAAATAGTAATACATACATTAATATTTGAGTACATAATGGGTAGGTTTTTGTCAGTAACTCGGTAGTTCGTAAGTGGGGGAGCTTCTGTAAATACAATGGATGAAATCCTCTGGGAAAAGGATTGTCAAAGCATACACATTCACCTGAAGCTAATATAACATGCTCACTCCTCTTAGCTCTTTGGGAATTAAGGGTTGCCACAATTTCCACCCACCATCCTACAAAGGTCATCTACTTGTCAAGAGGGCATGAATCTTGTGCTGTGAGGCAAAAAATATTAAAATACCTCAATGAAATAAACAAAACTTACTTTAACCATAACTTATTATTCGAGTAACAGTATGTACACTGGCAAAGAGAGAAGCAACATGGGGTATTATGGCTTATGTTGCATGAGTAATCGTGGCCAGCTCTATAAAATCAGATCAATCTTTTCTCTCTCTGCCCATCTGCTCAGCCAAAGAAGTTTTGTCTATGACTGTTTTTGCAAGAAGAGCAGCATAAATGAGGAAAACAACATTATAAATCATCACTCCAAAACCTCTAATCAAGTGCATTATGACAACAGAAGATAGATTAAAAACATTAATTTATTCAACTACAAAATTATTTACACCAAGCACTGGCAATTCCCGCAATGGTGCTCAATTTCATAATGCATTGACTGTCCATTCCTTGGAGTTAATCAACAAAGTTGAGAGGGGGGGAAGTGTAAAATGGAATAAGGACTTCTCCCTCATCTTTAACTCATGCAAGTATCAATCTAGTTGCCAATCAAGACAAAAAGAGCCATACACAACCACAAAATATTTTATATTATTTATATTTTTAAACGTATTCATCAGCTGATACTGGGGGGGGGGGAACAATGCTAAATATAGGAAGGCACAATGGCTCCAATTATAAGCTACCCATTGTCACTCCTCTCAGAAGTTTATTGGGGAAGTGAAAAAGATAAAAAATGCCATTCCTTACAACCCATACCTCTATATCACGTTTTATGCATCACCAGGTATATGAAGGGACGCCTTTTTCTTCAACACTACCATACTTGTCCACACAAGTTGCCTCCTACAACATGCAGGGATTATGTGGATGGAATTCTTTCTCCTCCACAACTTATATGATGAACTATGTAGATACATGCTCAGCCAAATGGATATTGAAACTGTTATCATGCACAAATACTTTTTCTTAGGAGTTTTGTGTCAATTAGTTCCTAATTGAATTGGGGTTGGAGCTGCAATAGATGAATATGGCTCAATGTCCTTCCTAATGCCCCACTGCAGGATCGAATTCTTGAATGTCGGGCTTGTCACTTCTCAACTTGTGCATTCTAACACCGAGTTACCTCGGTCTCTCCTAAGGCACATGTGTTATATTAAAAAAATAGAGGTTACTAAAAGTAACAAAATTAGTACAGACGCTCCCATAATTATGAGCAACCAAGCTACGAACATTTGCAGATAACAAAAACCTACCCAGTATCTGCCCATGTATTAATGCATTTATTACTGTGCAGAGCTACATTATTATTAATACGTTAAAATTCAATAATACTGTATTCTTTATGCTTTATGTAGTAATTGTCTTCAGCCTAAGCACTGTACAGTACCGAATACGTAGATACTGTACAGTACTCTTTTTACGTAAACACAACTTAAGAACAATTCTATTTGCGAACAGACTTTTGGAGCCTAAGCGTTTGTATATTAATTAATCATCTGAGGTATATCTATTAAGACTAACTTAGCTTAGCTAGGCCTAAAGTTATAGAAATAAAAAGTCTTTAATCATATCACTCGAAGCCAGGCCTAGTGACTAGGAAATAATGGCAACAAAAAATTGAATTATCTAAACCTGAAGTAGCCAAGGCTATTTACAGCCTGAGACATGGTGAGACTAAGAGAAATATTTATACAAAAGGCTACACAAGTAGTCTCCGTGGCTAAATAGTAGCATCTGTGACTCTGTGTCGGCAGGTCGTGGGTTCGCGCCCCGTCACGGACTGAGGTTAGTAAGGGCATACACTCAGGGTAACGATTACACATGCCAAAACAAGTCCTTTGCAAGAAGGCATCCGTCCTAGCCCTTAGTAGAAAAGGTAGTTCGAGACGTAAAACCGAATCAATCAATCAATCAATAGGCTACACAAATCTTACGTCAAACTATCAAGGCTGTCACTCCATAATATTCAATAATCTTATTTCCAGTAAGTCTGCTTCATGTACATGTTGTTCAAACATGGCCTACAAGTAAAGGCGTCATCAAAAAGCCAACTCGGTTTACACACGAATTTTACCTTAAAACTATTATTATCTAATAAATTTAACTATACATCTTTACCACTGCATAATGACAATATATATTACTTACATTTTCTGGCGCTCATGGGTACAAAACATATAAAAAACAATTCAAATGTAACACGAAAATAATACATGAGATGTCTGTTTACATTTCTGGCCGCTTCTTCTTCTTTCTTTTTCTATTCAGTGTTGCCATCAAATATTTTCAGTTCCCGATAGCCAGAGCCCTAAAAACAGCTAGATTTGGGCTTGGAAGAGCTTGATTAACAGGATATTCTACACAGCTTGAAAAAAAAAAAAAAAAGGTCAACGCTAAGCTGTATGTACATTGTAATTACCTAATTGTGTTTACGGGAAAGAGCCCAAAGCTGTATCTTCCCGTCTCCTGATCGGTTCCATTTTATACTTAGTGATACTTATCATACCTGTGATTACCTAATTGTGATTACCTAATTGTGTTTACGGGAAAGAGCCCAAAGCTCGTATCTTCCCGTCTCCTGATCGGTTCCATTTTTAGACTTAGTGATACTTATCATACCTGTCCTTAAAACTATGGATTGAGGTAGCATTAACTACCTCCTCGCTTAGCGAATTCCAATTATCAACTACTCTTACACTGAAAAAGTATTTCCTTACATCCTGCAAACAAGTTTTCTTCCGAAGCTTCAAACTATGACCTCTAGTTCTAGAGCCAGCCATATCGAAATATCGATCCCTATCCACTCTATCATAACCATGAAGGAATTTAAAGACTGTCACCATATCCCCCCTCACTCTTCTAGCTTCGAGTGATGGCAAGTCTAATTCCCTCAGCCTCTCATCATAACCGAGATTGCGTATTTCTGGCACCAGTTTCGTGGCATGTCTTTGAACTTTTTCAAGCTTAGCTATGTGCTTTTTCAAGTGCGGATTCCAAAAGGGGGCTGCATATTCGAGTTTTGGCCTCACATAGGTTACATAAATATTTCTGAACATTTCCTTGTCCATGTGCCTGAAGGCTACCCTTACATTTGATAAGAATGCATATGCTGCCCTTACTACGCCATTTATATGTATTTCTGGAGACAAATCTGCCAATATGTTTACTCCTAGATCTCTCTCATTTTCTGTCTCCTGAAGCTGTACTCCAGCCACCGAGTAGTCAAGCTTGGGCCTTCTTGCACTTGTACCCATTCTCATTACCTTACATTTTGAGGTATTGAATTTCATTAGCCACTTTTCTGACCACTCATGCAGATTATTTAGATCCTCCTGAAGTTCTCTACCATTGTTCTCGTTTTTTACTTTCTTCACAATCTTTGCATCATCTGCAAACATATTCATGAATGAATTTACAGACTCTGGTAGGTCATTTACATATACAAGGAACAAAAGTGGCCCTAAAACTGAACCCTGTGGAACTCCACTACTAACTCTTCTCCATTCAGACACTGAGTGTCTTACTCTAACCCTCTGTTCCCTTCCTTCTAAGTAAGTTTTTATCCATTCCAAAACATTTCCACCTATTCTAGCCATTGATTGCAGCTTCCTAATAAGTCTCCCATGTGGAACAGTGTCAAACGCTTTCTGGAAGTCTAGGAATATGCAATCTGCCCAACCCTCTCTTTCCTGTAAGATTTGGCTTACCTCATCATAAAATTCTAATAAGTTTGTTACTGTTGATCTTCCTTCTCTGAAGCCATGTTGCCTCACTGACAAAAAGTTGAAGGATTCCAAGTGAAGAGAGATATGTTTCCTTAGTAGTTTCTCCATAAGTTTGCAAACTATGCTGGTCAAGGAAACTGGTCTATAGTTCAGAGCCGTATCCCTCCTTCCCTTTTTGAAGATAGGTATCACATTTGCTTGTTTCCAGCATCTTGGAATCTCCCCCGACTCCAATGACTCCTTAAATATGATACTTAGTGCCACTGATATTGTGTTTGCGCATTTTTTAAGCACATGAGGGGATATGTCATCAGGACCTGTAGCTTTATGAACATCTAAATCCATCAGCGCCTTGCATACCTCTGTGGCTGTAAGGTTGATGTTCTCTAATACCGGCCCTTGAGCTTCTATCACTGCAATCTGAGGGGGTGGGGTATTTTCTACTGTAAATACTGACTGAAACTCCTTGTTCAATTCTTTGCAGATCTCTTCGTCCGTCTCAGTGATGCTTCCATCCGCTCTCTTTAGCCTTAAAACCTGTTCTTTTACCTTCAGTTTTTCTCTGATAAAGCTGTGGAAAAGCTTGGGATTTTCTTTAGCCTTCCTGGTGATGTCCCTCTCATAATCTTAAAACTATGTGTAAAAGTATATATAGTCTATATACATCTGCATCTACATATATCTATCTATCTATGCACACACACACACACACTATATATATATATATATATATATATATATATATATATATATATATATATATATATATATATATATATATATATATATATATATATATATATATATATATATATATATATATATATATATATATATATATATATATATATATATATATATAATGCACATGATTATTGGCATTGGATGTTGAAGAGGATGCGAATAAACTTTAGATTGGTTATATGGAACTCGATACCAAATGTACAGACAGACAAATTCAATATTTACCTCTATCATTATATATATATATATATATATATATATATATATATATATATATATATATATATATATATATATATATATATATATATATATATATATATATAAACAGCAGATCTTCATGGCCCTCTAATGATTCTGGCTCCTCCTGCTCTTCCTCGTGAACTGCTGCTGCTGCTAGCAATGTTCTCTCAGTGGAAGTGATGTATGTCTTTTTCGTTCCAATCATATTCAAAACATCTGGTGGCACTTCATAATTAAAGCAGATTTTTCCATGTCTTTTTAGCCCTGAACGTATTCCAAGAATAGCATTCATCATTTTTGTCTGCATTCTATTTCTTATCACCAACCGAATTCTTTAAGTCACTCATGAAATGAGGATACAAAACATTCTTTAATATAGCACGACACTTGGATCTCTTAATCTTTGCCATCGATGCTATTTTGCTATCAGTGAAGCATGCCTTGCATAAATCATTCAAGAGATCGCAAGTTGATACTGAAATATGTTCTGCAATAAGCAATGCCATACGCCCTTCTGCAATCTGAGATGCACTTGATTTTCTCAAAGGCTGAAATGGTATTGTAAGCTGTCTTGAATACCCAATGTACATTGGAAATAAAGGATTATTATTATTATTATTATTGCATTGGATGAATCGGCATTTGTCCTGTGGTTTTTCGTTTTCCCGTGAGCTTTCAAATCACATAACTCAGGCACAAGAATATATAGATTCAATATACCGGTATAGTACCAGCGATCGTCAACCTCAATCAAGAATGACTGCCTTGCGTGGGTCCGATTACACTCTACAGATCGCCAGAGTCCCGACGTTGGCTGGCAGGAACAAAATAAGCTTGAGTAGGAATCATGAGTGATACACGTATGATATGTTAGTTGGTAACTTTTTAGCTACTGGTACTTGGAAATACAAGCATCAATTTGATTTTTGCGAATCGGATTGGAATAACATAAGTAATGAGATGATAACATGTTTTAGAAAAAACAATCCAGGAAACCGCTAAACATTTTTATACAAAGCTAAAGGTTCCCGCTAGCCGCTAAACTCATTTTCTTCCAGCTAGATTTCAGTAAAAATATTCAGATCTAGCAGGAAAACCGCTAAAATGGCAACACTACTTCCACCTAAATGTATCATATATATTTCATTTAAACATCGTAAGAGGAAATAAGTTCCACAAAAAAAAGATCTTCTGGGACTCCAAGTGCCCGACGATGAAAAGGGAAAAGATGTAGAATTCAATCATGGATAAAATGGCATTCATTTCATAACGATGATAAATACCATATAATAATAATCATATGTATTTACACTGAAAGAAAATGTACTTCTGATATATTTTTTGATTTCCATGGGACCACTCTTGGTAACGACAGTCATTTTTGTGATGGATATTTTACTGAAAAATTCTATTTGGGAACACTGTGATGCAGTTTTAGCCTCTCTCTCTCTCTCTCTCTCTCTCTCTCTCTCTCTCTCTCTCTCTCTCTCTCTCTCTCTCTCTCTCTCTCTTCGCGTCGAAACTTGAAAGTGTTCATCTTATGAAATAGCCTATTCATCTGTCAATTCGTGTATATTTGTTAGTATATAGTATGGAAAATGTTTTCATATTTGGTATCTATAAATACAGACGATCTTATATATTCTGTATTTGGTACGGTTGATTTTCTTAATTGAAAACGAAAACATTGAATATCCTGTTGTAGGCCTAGTCTCGCTATTTTCATTTGATATTGGTGTCCCATTTCCTTTATAGGTCATGTATTAAAAAAAAAAAAATTGTCCTGACAAAAATCACATTTTTATAGATGACAGAATGTTCTGTGAACTTAGACGTGTAACGTACACTGAAATAAGGTTAGGTTAGACTTACGGTTACAATTTAGTTTTTTCATTCACGAAAATACATTAACAATCGCCGCTTGTTATCTAAGTACCATGAATCTACTTTGGTGTGCGATCTATACTTTATATTGTGATCCACAACAAGAAAGTTAGTTTGTTACCTAATTTCCAAAGATAGGCTTTATTATGTACTTTGTTACCTAGATTCCTAACGTAACTTAACCTCTATTTAGCATTTTTAGCAGTAGATAACAAGCCAAAGTACGGTGTAAATATTTTATCCAAAAATATGCTTGTTATCTACTTCGCTATCTAGATTCCTAACCTAATCAAACCTCTAATTTAGCATTTTCACCGTAGATAATAAGCCAAAGTACGGCGTGGATATTTTCCCTTGTATATAACAAGTCAAAGTTAGCACCTTAACAATCAGAGTGTATGAATGTCATCACAATCTAAATGTTAAAAAAAAAAAATCACACCTTAAACACTACCTCCCAACATCTCTTATGTGCTCGGTTTTACGTCACAGCCTTCCAATTTCTGCTAAGGGGAAGGACGGTGCCTTCTTGGAAGGACTTTAATTTTGGCTAACGCGACCATGACCCTGAGTGAATGCCCTTCTTGTCCTAAGACAGTAGCGGGCCTCGAACTCACGACCTGACGAATCAAAGTCGCTATCATCACCACTCGGCCACAATGCCCATCACTCCTGACATTTTTTTTATATACACTTGTTAAGGTAGGCTATTTAAAAAAAAAAAGCTATTTGGCCAAACTCCCTGCCTATGGCTTTACCCCTTCTTTCTGTTCTCTGATTTCCAGTTTTCTTACTGACCGTTCTATATCAGTAGTTGTTGATGGCGCGACATCTAGCTCTTTCTCTGTTTCCAGTGGTGTTCCACAGGGCTCTGTTCTTTCACCTACTCTCTTCCTTCTCTTCATCAATGATCTTCTACAATCCCCATCTTCCTCCCTTCTTCATGTCTTTGCCGATGATTCTACCCTTCACTTTTCCTCTGCCTTTTCTTCTCAACCTTCATCTGTTACTCGTAATCAATCTCGTAGCACTCTTTCTTCTACTCTGAACTCCGATTTGCAGAGAGTATCTGAATGGGGCACTCAAAATTTAGTTAAATTCAATGCCTCCAAGACACAGTTTCTGGCTATCTCTTTATCTTCTTCTCCTCCTGATAACCCTATTGTCTTCGAAACTAATGCAATTTACCCTCTTAACTCTATCAATATATTAGGAATCCATATAGCCTCTAACTTGTCTTGGAGGAATCACATAATCCAAATTTCTAAATCTTTATCCAAAAAATTGGGGGTTTTGTTTCATTTTCGTCATTACTTTTCCTCATTGCAGTTACTTAAAATTTACAAAGGTCTTATCTGCCACTGCTTAGAATACTGCTCACACATCTGGGGTGCTTCTTCCTTTACTTATCTTCTTGATAGGGTTGAATCTAAGGCAGTCAGACTCATTAATGATCCTTCTCTTACTTCTAACCCAGATTCTCTCTCTTTTCGCCGTAAGTTATCTTCCCTTTCGCTTGTCTATCGCTACTACTTCCATCGCTGCTCTGATGAGTTGGCGAGTTGCATCCCTCCTCCACTGCCGAGGCCGCGTAACACTCGCCAAGCGGCCTCATCTCACAGGTACTGTGTGGAGATTTGTATTTCGCGGATTGGTCGGTGCAGCGACTGCTTCTTCCCATCTACGTCCAGACTCTGGAACTCTCTTCCTCCTTCTATCTTTCCTAATTCTTATGACCTTTCATCCTTCAAAAAGCAGATCTATCATCATCTCAGAGCCTAGTCCTCCATATCTCTGGGTCCTCTTTACTTTGACTGTCTTTTTCTGTCTGTCGTTTTCCTTTGTGTGACATTACCTCATCTCTGGCTTGCCCTTAACCTTTTTCTTTTCCTTCGCCTTGGTATTTTCTCGTGCCAGGGCCTTTGTTGATGAGGGCAGTTTCTGCCTGTCCCGGTGTCACACTAAAAAAAAAAAAAAAAAAAGTTATATATATATAATATATATATATATATATATATATATATATATATATATATATATATATATATATATATATATATATATATATATAGTTACATTATATGCATATAGGGTGTAATTTTGCCATTACTCTAAACACCATCATCATTTAAATAATAATAATAATAATAATAATAATAATAATAATAATAATAATAATAATAATAATGAAGTAAATAAAAAAAAATAAGTAGCATATGGGGGGGGGTATCTGCTTCTCCGACTGAGGAAAACATATTTCACTTGCAAATATATTAAAGAGATTTTTCATGCTGAACTCATTCACAACTACATTAATAATAATAATAATATTATTATTATTATTATTATTATTATTATTATTATTATTATTACTAATGTATTTGTTGTTGTTGTTGTAGTTATTTCTGTCACATTATTCGTTGTGATAAAAGAAAAAGACATATTTGATATTAAGAGAAGAAGAAGGCTGGAATGGTTAGTCGACAATGAGATGGAGGGATTAGATTAGGAGCAAATGATGGTATAATTGCGCTTTGCCTTTATTTCCTCCTCTGGATAGATGCAATTATGAATTGCATCTTAATAATTAAAGGTTTTGTATTCCAGTTTTTGTTCCAGTTTTACGTCACAGACTCCCTTTTCTACCAAGGGCTAGGACGGTTGCCTTCTTGAGAAGGACTTGTTTTGGCAGATGTAATCCTTACCCTGAGTGCATGTCCTTGCTAACCTCAGACCGTGACGGGGCGCGAACCCTCGACCTGACGCCTCAGAGTCGCAGACGCTACCGGTTGAGCCACGGCGACTACAATTAAAAGTTTTGTATTATTAGGCATTATTTTTTAATATAGGGGGAAAGGGGGGGAGGTTTACTTGTTGATCATCATCTATTACGCAGAGGATGGAAAGCGTTTCGAGTGACAAAGGGGTGCCAACCCAATTGTGGAGATTCTGAAACGTTGGTAACACTGATCATAGTCAGCTGATAGGCGAAGCTAATAAGAGAAGGGAATACTGGATTTCGCAGGCACTGCGCAAGGCAACCCTTTCTTCTCCTCTCTTCATATTTTAGTCGTTGCTTTATATATATATATATATATATATATATATATATATATATATATATATATATATATATATATATATATATATATATATATATATATATATATATATATGTGCGTGATTACCTAATTGTGTTTACGGGAAAGAGCCCAAAGCTCGTATCTTCCCGTCTCCTGATCGGTTCCATTTTAGACTTAGTCATACTTATCATACCTGTCCTTAAAACTATGGATTGAGATAGCATTAACTACCTCCTCGCTTAGCCAAGTCCAATTATCAACTACTCTTACACTGAAAAAGTATTTCCTTACATCCTGCAAAGAAGTTTTCTTACCAAGCTTCAAACTATGACCTCTAGTTCTAGAGCCAGCCATATCAAAATATCGATCCCTATCCACTCTATCATAACCATGAAGGAATTTAAAGACTGTCACCATATCCCCCCTCAATCTTCTAGCTTCGAGTGATGGTAAGTCTAATTCCCTCAGCCTCTCATCATAACTGAGATTGCGTATTTCTGGCACCAGTTTCGTGGCATGTCTTTGAACTTTTTCAAGCTTAGCTATGTGCTTT
>JAXCGZ010012245.1:0-2500 GCA_037179515.1 Halocaridina rubra | reverse complement strand
TTAAAAATTATTTGAAGGCCACTGAACTAAATCTTGAAACTGAGAAGCACGAAGGAGTGGAAGATAAATGGATCTCTGTCCAACATAAAAAGTTTCCTTCTATTATCATAGGCTGCGTGTACCGCCACCCCAAAGCCCCGGTAACCTCTTTTAGCTATATTTTGGACGTTTTTAAGGAGATAATTTTAAAAAACAAACCAGTTTTTATATATGGCGATTTTAATGATGATCAACTAAAAAGAGAAAATAAAATGAGTAGACTTATTAAGAATTTAAATCTAGAACAGATTATAAATAAACCAACTAGAATCACTCCCACTTCAGTTTCCCAAATCAATCTAGTAATAACAAACTCCAAACATATGATAACTAAGTGTGACGTAATGCCAAGCCCTATAGCAGACCACGAGGAAATTATAACGTCCCTAAATATTCGCAAACCAAAGAGACAACCAATCTTTAAAACATTCAGATGCTTAAGAAATTATTCACAAGAATTACTTTGTAGTTTACTTATGAATGAAGTACATAAATTAAATGAAATTCTATATACCGATAATATAAATAAACAAGTAAGAATTTTAACCAGTGTCTTATCATCATGTATAGATCGATGTGCACCACTCGTGACAAGAGAAATAGTTTGTCCCCCCCGCTCCTTGGATAACAGATGACTTAAAAAACATTATGAAAGAAAGAGACAAACTACAAAATGAAGTAAAACTACAAAGAGATAATATCCCTTTAAGAGAAAAGTTTACAGAGCATAAGAAACAAGTAAAATCATTATTAAGTAACAGTAAGAAACAGTATTACAAAAATGAATTTCAAAACGCTAAAGGCAATATCTCTGATACATGGAAAATCGCTAAAACCATGCTTTCCAATAACTGTAATAAAAGTAGTAACATATCAATTATACCCGATGAGGTAGATGTAAGTGCTAAAGCAGAAGAGTTCAATAATTTTTTCGCTGAAGTGGGGAAAAAAACCTTTGAAAAAACAAAAAAGAAATAATAAATGAAATCAATAATAGTAATGGTGGTAATAATAATGATGATGGTAGTAGTAATAATAATAGAAATGTTGATAATGGTGTAAATAATAATGATGGTGGTAGTAATGGTAATGATAATAGTGATGATGGTAGTAATAATAATAATAATGTTAATCTTGAAGAACATAGTGCATTCAATGGAAGTAATGATGTCTTTAACCCTACTACAGTAGATTGTAATACAGTAATCTTAGTAATAAAAAATCTGAAAGACTCTAATGCATATGGATCAGATGGAATTTGTTTTCGTTTTATTAGAGATTCATTATTTGTAATAGCATATTATCTGACGGTAATAATCAATACTTCCAAAGTTACCAATATTTACCCAGATTTATGGAAAAATCCCCATGTTTTTAAAATGGAAATCCTGACGACGTCTCTAACTATAGACCAATCTCTTTACTACCAATTTTATCAAAGATACTTGAAAAGATTGTTGCAAATCAGTTAAGTGAGTTTCTTGAAAAAAATAAACTTATTGCAAAAAGTCAACACGGTTTCAGGCCAAAATTATCAACCGAAACTGCCTTATTGAAAATATCAGATGAAATATACAAAAATATAGATAATAAGAAAATATCATTGCTACTACTACTCGATCTTTTGATAGTGTACACCATACCATCTTATTAGAAAAATGCAAAAAAATGAACATTGACCCAAGCTGGTTCGAGAACTATTTAAAAAACCGCTACCAGTCAGTCAGAATAAAAGATGTAGTTTCAAGTCGCAAGAAGGTATTGTTTGGGGTCCCTCAGGGATCGATCCTAGGACCTATACTTTTTCTAATATATGTAAACGATCTAGTAAAATATTTACCTAACTGTTATGTCATTCAATATGCTGACGATACTCAAATCTTAATTGAAGGAGAAATTAATGATTTAGAAAATATTATTCGTAGAGCAGAAGAAATTTTGTATATGGCTAAACGTTACTTTCTAAAAAATGGTCTGTTACTTAATGAAACTAAAACCCAATCTATTCTTATCGGATCCAGACAATTATTATCAGAAGTTGATGACAATCTTCATATAAATTTTAACGGTAATATCATTAAGCCAATGAACTCGGTAAAGAACCTAGGTGTCTATTTTGACCGCTACATGAATTTTGAAATGCATATAGATGAAATTTATAAAAAAGTAATGGGTACTCTAATATATCTAAATAGGGTAAAAGACTCATTTGAAACATCAACTCGTATAATAATTGTCCAGTCCTTAGCTATGAGTTTAATTAATTACTGTCTCAAAGTTTGGGGATGTACAAATAAGACTCAATTACAAAGAATACAAAAGTTACAAAACTTTGCAGCACGAGTGGCTGTTGGCAATGTAAGAAAATACGAGCACATCTCTCCTGTTTTAAAAGATCTAGAATGGATAAAGATTAGAGATAAATATGTTTTTGATATATGTACCTTTGTTTTTAATATAC
>JAXCGZ010012244.1:27500-32500 GCA_037179515.1 Halocaridina rubra | reverse complement strand
CAATACTAAATAAAACAACAACAGCAACAACAGTAATAATAACAATACCAACAACAACAACAGTAATAATAACAACAACAATAATCATTACAACAGCAATAATAATAATGACAACAACAATAATAATAACAACAACAACAACAACAACAACAACAATAATAATAATAACTACAACAGCAGTAATAACAACAACAGCAATAATAATAATAGTAACAACAATAATAATAACACCAACAATAATAACAACAACAACAGCAACAACAACAACAACAACAACAACAACAACAACAACAACAACAACAACAACAACAACAATTACAACAACAACAACAGCAATAATAATAGCAACAAGAACAACAACAACAGTAATAGTAATAACACCAATAATAATTACAGTAACAATGATAATAACAACAACAGCAATAATAATAACAACAATAATACTAACAATAACAGCAATAATAATATCAACAGCAATTATAAAAATAACAACAACAATAATAATAATAACAGCACTAATAACAGCTACAACAAAATCAACAACAACAACAACAGTAATAATAACAACAACAACATTGATAATGACAACAACAACAATAATAATAACAACAGCAGTAATAATAATAACATCAGCATATGATAACAATAATAATAATAATAATAATAATAATAATAATAATAATAATAATGATGATGATAATAATGATAATAATAATAATAATAATAATAATAAGAATAAGAATAAGAATAATATAATGATAATGATAATAATAATAATAATAATAATAATAATAATAATAATAATGATAATAATAATAATAATAATAATAATAATAATAATAATAATAATAATAATAATAATAATAATAATAATAATAATAATTTGAACAACCAAAACTTAATCGAGAATAAAACTGACTCTGTTCCCACCGAACAAGGTATAATGCACAACCACTATCTGACTGCAAAAACTAGAACTAGGCTTATCGTACAACTAATGAGTGACTACGAAAACCGGAGCCCCTTTATTATCTTTAAAGGCTCGGCAAACACCTTTGCTAAGGCCCTGTACTAATTGAATGTGTTATTTTCTTAATTGTTTTTGTAAAGATTTTAGATTCTTTTCACGTATGACTGATAAACAGTTTAAGGTTAGTTAGTGGAGGGTTAAAGAAATCATTAAGAATTATCTTTGAAGCTTAATTTGGTATGAAGAACAATCTATCTATATACAATAAACGACATTTTTTTTATAAGGCAAAGGCCAGAGCAATATCACACACTAATTTTAGGATTCTGATTGTAGTTTTCCCACCAGACCCCTTTCGTTTGTCATGTCTAAGCAAGAAAAACGAACGCAAGAAACAGTAATCCTTCGAGTACTTATATTTCATCAACTTCAAGAAAGTTTAACATGATATATTTCATTTCCAACATACCAAACGTTGCTCGAGGCTTCTTTGTTCTTGAACTTCGTGGAAAACTAATAAAAAGCACATGAAATAATCCTCTTTTTATCAGAAGTTTCCAAACCTGATTTTAGTTGAGCTTCAGGAGACCTTGAAAAGCTGCCAAGTGCTTCTTGAGTACTTCAACCTTGCTTGAGCAAATAGCGCTTGCAGATTAAAGTTAAATGACACCCGAACGAGGCTCTTTTGACTGTAGTGACCCTCAGTGACACAGTAGGTACCCTTGAAGGACATAAATTAATGGGCTGCTTGCTCTAGATTTGAATCCTGGTCAGTGACAGATATACCTCTCATGTTTGCAGATATTAAAATATGTTTGTTCTAATTGGGAAGGGGGTAGCTTAGTAGCCATTCTTTATCATTCCTGTGTTTCAGCACATTTATCTAGCCACCAGGGGAGCATACCAGTCCAGCTCGGTGCCGGTTCCAAGACGGGATCAATTTAGAAATATTATTGGATCGTGAAGGTTTAGATTAGTATCAGGACAAATCTTTAAAATGCAAATACGATACAGCGACCAAAGGTGTACCAGGGTGAGGTGCCGATAGAAAATAAAGAAATAATTCATAGATCTTATAAATGTCCGTTTATCCATCCCTTCTCCTCAGTGACGTTTATACATGTATACATACACAATGGCGGCAATCCCTCTTAGAAGTTGGGCATCCCAGTGAAAGCACCCATATTCACCCGAAACTAATATTACTTGATCATTCCTCTTAGCTGGTCCATGGGTGATAGAGAGTTGCCACAATTCCTCTATTAACCTGCTTGGATCATCCACAGTGAAAACGGGCAAAGATCTTCAACCATGAGACCTGACAGCCGTTGCTGGTTAATCTCCAATAGCTTCATCTTATGGTAGCTTCCAACACCTCCCCATTCCAGCTTACTGGGCTAGTGGGTGCGAGAAATCTCTTTGGCCCACGTTATCTATGCCCAAGCCTTCTCCACTCATTGCTGTCTCTTGCACTTTGTTAAGGTTTAAAGACTCTCATTATACATATACATACATATACGATGGCCGTAATCCCCTATTAAGGAAATTGGCAGAGCAAAAGCACACACCAATTTACCCCATCTATACTTGCATCACTGTGGCTCAAGCGGTAGCGTCCGCGACTCTGAGGCGTCAGGTCGAGGGTTCGCGCCCCGTCACGGTCTGAGGTTAGCAAGGGCATGCACTCAGGGTAACGATTACAGCTGCCAAAACAAGTCCTTAGCAAGAAGACAACCGTCCTAGCCCTTGGTAGAAAAGGGAGTCCGTGACGTAAAACAGGAACAACAACAACAACAACACCCCTACTTGCATCTCAGCTCGTTTGGGTTAAAGTCACAGCAATTCCCCCTCCATCACACTAGCTGGGTGAACTATAGGGTAAGTGG
Organism: Halocaridina rubra; assembly: GCA_037179515.1. NCBI lineage: Eukaryota > Metazoa > Arthropoda > Malacostraca > Decapoda > Atyidae > Halocaridina > Halocaridina rubra. The sequence continues at coordinate 29,644 of JAXCGZ010012244.1, read as the reverse complement.
GCAAAGGTCTTTTGCCGAGAGGCCCGACATGCGTAGCTGGTTTACCTCCACCTCTCCAAATATGAAAATATATAAAAAACGAAGCAGAGAATCTTCTCTTTTTCTTGGGGGGGGGGGGGGACTGTCCTCTTTGGTTGTTATGAAATATCTAAAAGTAAATGTATCTAGATCCATCAGGTATTAAATTCGTATTCATTCCTATCTTCTCATTAACTGAGCTGAGAAAAAAAACTAGAAGTAAATTGGTATTTACTTGGTTGTATATTTTCTATTTCGTGATGATTTGGTTTCGGTTTTACGTCACGAACTCCCTTTTCAACTACGGGCTAGGACGGTTGCCTTCTTGCGAAGGACTTGTTTTGGCAGATGTAATCGTTACTCTGAGTGTATGCCCTTACTAACCTCAGTCCGTGACGGGGCGCGAACCCTCGACCTGCCGCCTCAGAGTCGCGGACGCTACCATTTTGCCACGGAGACTACTAATCTATTTCGTGATGAAAAACAGATATTTTCCAGTTATAATGCCCAAGCCCGTGAAGATACTTTTTCGCTAAAGACGTCATATATTTTAAGTCATTCATGCAGAATCTGGTCGACAGTATCCTCTCATGAGTTTTTAAATGGTTGTGGCAGAAACGAGCCATTAGTAACACTGAAAATGGCTTTCGGGACCTCCTGGGTGAAACCCAGGCTCGATATCCACTAAGGTACTGTAGAGTCATTTATAGTACTGAGTCTGATCAATACTTCTGCCATAATCAGCTATTTTATTTAATAACATGTCTGGAGTCGAACTTAGTTTTTAGAGTCTTGAATGCTCTTTTTATTTAGTTTTAATTGTTATCATCTGAGAACGAATAAGACCAAAATAATTTCTTTAATATTACATGTTTTAAAATAATGAGACCGTCCTTCAGTTCTCCAATATCAGTATCAATTTCTTACCTGTGGAGCGAGCTAATCCAAGTAGATAAAGCAATCATTACTTGTACACACAAAAGAAAAAAAAATGAACACAGAAACCTAACATGTTTCTACCCACTTGAACACGTTGCTCAAACACAGGTAGGCTACTGGCAGACAGGAAGAGGACATATCTGAAGGACATGTCGTGTTTTTACCTTCTCTTTGGGTTCTCCCTCTCTTGGGGGGGGCTGGGTATTGAAGGTAAGTATACATGTATTTGTGTCTCAAGTTTTCCAGCGAGTGAAAAGATGCAAAAAAAAAAAAAAAAAAAAAAGGTTACTATGCATGAAAGTAGGCTAACAACATTCAGCTATTCCCAGACACCTCATCTAAACAAGACTGAAGAATTCAGTTCACCACTGCAACAAGTTCGGCAACGGGACACAAATATGTCGAGCATTGAAGCCACTCTCTCGGAAAGGTATCGAAGAAAACTTTTTGTGGAACGGCGTAGGCCACGACCTTTCAGATGGGATCGTTGCTTTAAAATATAGGTCTTGGCTTTGGGAGATTGTCTGAAAAGTTGAGATGATATCTTTACTCGCCTTTTTTATTATTTTTATTATTATATTTATAGTCATATACTCTGGTGTTAAGCTTATCGATAGTAGAAAACGCTCTGCATGTTGAATTATCTTTTTTTAAACATATAAAGGTAAACTGCAGAAGGTTCTCTTAATTCGTATCTAAATAAAAAAAAAAAAACTTAAGACTAAATACTGAGCAGCGATGTGTCTCAATAACGGGTCTGTCAACTCCGGACTCAAGCATGCTGATCACTCGGTTGCCCTTGTCCCTAAATATGTATTTAAATGTAGGTACAATATAGACTACATTCCCTTATCTCTCTCCTTCCCCCAGTGGACATAGTTTTTTTTATGAATATATGGACAAATAATATCCTAATCCCCGGAGGATAAATCAGTTCAAGGATCTCAACATCAGCGAGACTTTAGCATTTTACATTGTTCAGAAACTTAGAGGGTGCTTTTCCTCCTCTTTAATGATAATAAAGAAAGAACATTGTTACTCCGAAATAATCGGAATGTTTCAGTTGAGTATTTACTTAATTAAATTTACTTAAGGAAACCCTCTATTTTGTATATATTAAAGGTCATGTGACATATATTGGTCAGGTCAATCCGGTGCTGGTCCTAAGTCCAGATATATTGGAGATT
>JAXCGZ010012244.1:10000-22500 GCA_037179515.1 Halocaridina rubra | reverse complement strand
TAATTTTTCACTGTGTGCCAATATAAGTGATGTAACATGGTAATGAAAGTTCTTTTATTGAATTATTACTGTATGGCAATATGTTCATAGAATTGCAATTAATATTGGCACTGCACATGAGTGTCACATTAGATTTCAATGCAGGTGGAACATCTTGAATTTACATCAGAGAGCTAGAGAGGCATGGTGTGACCCCAGGAATTAGGATATATGAGTCGGATAGGTTTTTGGGATGAGATAGGCGTGTAGAGAGGGGCGTGAGAACATGACCTGGGCATGGATGGGGGAAGTGTGTGACCGATTTCAGTTTGGGGTCATCGACAGAGAAAGGGGGTACTGGGTATGGGGTTGAGTTAGGGCGGGAGTGAAATGAACAGTAACGTCAGCGAGGGTAGCAGACGACGCCTTTCGCACGCTGCCTTCTGTTATATTTTGCCATGTTGTCAATATAGTGTTAATTCTTCAATATTTTCCAAAGTAATTTATCTCTCCGAATGCTTCCTAAGGTTGTGTATTATGTATATATTGATATTTGTTATGCATGTATTATGTTAATATATACTTGTTTATGATATTTGTATAGCATTCATGTACAGAAACAGACTTACATAATTATGTATTTTTTTTCATTTTGCTTTATTTTTTTTTGACTGAATTTCTTTTATATTTGTTTTGCAATATTTAGCGAATGAGAGAGAGAGAGAGAGAGAGGAGAGAGAGAGAGAAGAGAGAGAGAGAGAGAGAGAGAGAGAGAGAGAGAGAGAGAGAGAGAGAGAGAGAGAGAGAGAGAGAGAGAGAGAGAGCAATTTCATAATGGGCTGTTCTGTAGAACAGGTGGTTATGACATCAGCTTCTCCAACAAATGTTGCTTTTGGTTGTTGAATAAAAAACCGGATATGGAGATGTGTAACAACGAAACTGCAACTGAAGATGAACAGCACAAGCAGTCCTGTTCATTTTCATCCAACATTTAAGGACTGTATAAACTTATTTTAGCCATGTTGGCTAATTATATTTCCAGAAATTTTTGTTTCTCTCTCTCTCTCTCTCTCTCTCTCTCTCTCTCTCTCTCTCTCTCTCTCTCTCTCTCTCTCTCTCTCTCTCTCTCTCTCTCTCTCTCTCTCTCTCTCTCTCTCTCTCTCTCTCTCTCTCGGTTTACTGACTCACTCTCATTATACTGCAGCATGCAAGCCGTCCCTATATGGAAGAGAGTTAAATGACATTCTTAGATATTATAATGTTCAGGGGATCTGACAAGTAAATAAATGTATGCTATTATCGCATAATTATTCGTTTTCATCTGAAAAGATGACTCTGCTTTATCACTTCATGAAAAAGTCATTCATATATCTACAGCATGCAAGTTCATATATTTAAATTAATAGACTCGCGAAAATTCCTTTTTTTATTATTTTTTTTTTGAAGCACCTTTCGTCTTTACCTGAAGCTATCTCTGTGCCATCTTGCACGTCAGTCTCACTCACGACATTTACATTCAGTTCATGCACGTGGTAGCTAGACTGCCGTCGCGATGGTAGCATACTGTTAGGGCAGGGCTATTCAATTACCTAAGGAGCATGGCAGGATTATGAATCTCAAATCGCTGGAGGCCGGGACCATACGCACAGTTCATGTACTCGTAGTTGCGTATTCAGGGTGCGCCTAATCGTACATTTTATTTCACTAATTATTACATTTGATCGCATCTTCCGTTCAGGAAATTAATATGGCTGGTCACCATAAACATCTGTTTATGTAAAATTTCATAAATAATTAAATAAATACATAAATAAGTAAATATCTTAGGAGCGGCTTAAAGGCACAATGAAAAATCATTCAAGGGCTGGATTAGGCCCATGAGTTGCCAATTGAATAGCCCCGCTGTACAAACAAACAAACAAGCTAACAAGCATTGATTTCCATTGCATAATGGTTATTTCAATACAACACTAAGAATACACTTATAAATAGACACGTAACTAAGCAAATAAGTGAGAGGGTGAAGCATACTCTTAAAGTGAACAGAAATATGGCTTACCTTGATAATTAATATTACCCTGCATTAACAGATTTATTAACAATTATCAATAAGTAATGAATAATCATATAAAAATAATAATAATAATAATAAAAAAAAAAAAAAAAAAAAAAAAAAATAATAATAATAATAATAATAATAATAATAATAATAATAATAATAATAATAATAATGATAATAATAATACTAAAGTTGAACATTAATAATAATTTTCATTTCAAGGTATCTGAAATAGGGATATGAGGTAACTGGGCATATATGTGTATAAGCATAGTACAGTAGTATGGCACTGCATTCAGTTACACTAACAAGTGAGCAGAGATAAATTTTCATAGAAAATTAACAGCAACTACAATTAAAAGATATAATAAAAAAAAATATAATGCAAATGGTAATGATAATAATAATAAACAAGTAGTAATGACACTCGATACGTAAGTTTAAAATCAAAGATCGTAATAACAAGTTACATATATGATATTTATGAGTAAAAATGCCCTTTTTTTATTGGCGTCATCTCCAGTTTTGTACTCCTTATAAAAGATAATAATTAGTGCTTAACTTATAGATCAAAGAAGGTGATATCAATTTACATATAGCATAGTTAGTATTAAGGGAAATTACATGAAATCAGTAAGTTTGATTAGCGTAGGAGCAGTAACTCTGCAAGTATTTGTTCAATTGAAAACTGTCTAGTTTGCCTTTGAAAGATGAGGAGGATGTAATTATAAGATGATCTGGATTATTGTTCCTGAGTGTTAGTTCACTAATAGTAATCATCTTTAAACCTAAACCTGTTTGTTCTTGGAATAAAGAGCTCATTACTCTATCTAGTGTTGGTTCCCCTTATATCCCTGACTGTTTAGAAATTGAATAGCCTGTTGGGATAGTGACGGTTCAAAATTTTGTATACAAAAACGTAAATAGCGTAGGCGATCTAGTTTTCTGCCTGCAGCCACCTGGTGTGAAGTGGACATATTTTCTTATTCCTCTCAGGGCAACTCAAACTGCAAAATCTAAAAGCTTCTGTAATCTAATTATCTGAGTATTATTAGAAGCTCCCCATGCGGTTGTGTAATAATTAATATGCTGAAGGCTAGGGATTGGATAACCATTATTTGAGAGGGAGCCTCAAAATTGCCTTTTAATTGTGATAAGTACATTAAAGTTCCTGTTACCTTTTTGCAGACTTCATCTATATGGGAGTCGAACAACATCTGTATCATAAGAACCAGAGTTTCTTAGGCTCTGTATAGTAAGAATTATGAAAGCAAAATCAACAGCTTTGATCTTGAAGAAATCTCTGATTTTAGTAATTACTCTTGTTCACTTAGTTTTTTTTTTCAACATTAGCAAAATAGTTATTAAAGTTTTCCACGATGTCTTTCGGCTAGGAAATAATTTCATAAGCGTCCGAGGAGGTAGTCTTTCCATTGGGTATCATACTTCTCATCAATTTCCATGTTGCTGCTGTATCATGCTTAGAGTCATTAAATTGTTCTTTGTAGATTTTATTTTACTTATATCAGTGAGGGATCTGACTCTTCTTTTCTAATTTATAACGTTCACGGAGAGTCATATCATATCTATTAATTTTTAGCTCTTTTTGTAATTGATTTCTGATGTGCATTGCCTCATTAATATCATTACTTATCCAAGGGCCTGGTTATTTTTCTTATTACAAATCGTTGCCCAATAATCTAGGCATTCATGAAAGATTTTTGTTTGAATTTCAACCTGCAAATCAACGTTATCTGTGTGTAGGATACCATTAAGTATAATTCTGTTGTTGATTAATGCTTCACAAAAGATATCAGGGGAATAATTTTTAAAGCACTGGAATGTCTTGACAGGAGGTTCAAGAAAGGAAGATAGATGTCGCAGAAATGAGAATGCTGAGGTGGATGTGTGGGGTGACGAGGGAGGACAGGATACGCTTACAGTGGTTCGGTCATGTGAAGAGGAGAGAAGAAGACTACGTGGGTGTGAGAGTGATGGAGATGGACGTGGAGGGAAGACGTAGACGAGGAAGACCTAAACTACGGTGGAAGGACCGACTGAAGGAGGATCTCAGAGAGAGACAGCTGGAGGAGGAGCAAGTGATGGACCGGAACCAGTGGAGACGACTAGTGAAGAGATGCGACCCCATATGAAAATGGGAACGCAAATAGAGGAAGAAGAAGTCTTGACAGGAGGTTTATTTTTGGGTTTGTTTATGTTTAGGAGAGCAATATTGAGTTCATGACCTACAACTGGGCAGGGAACTACTTCCCAATAGGGTATACATTCTACTTTATATGTTATTATAGATCTATCAGAGTTCTAATATTAGCGGTTATACGGCTCGGTGTTGTCACTATTTGTGTTAACTTCACAGTGTTGATCAACCTTTCCATTTTGTTATCTGCTAAGAGCAAGTCATCATGAAAGTCACCAAATATATATACTGGTTAGTGGCGCATACATATTTATGAATGTTTCTAGCAGATAATTAAATGAACTGGAAGGTATTTTTGGGTAATGGTAATCACACCTTATAATGAAAGGGTCACGAAGCTAGCCTGCAGATTGTCCAAGAAAATTTCAATCTATCTGCTATACTTAAGTACATAATAACCTTTCCCTAACAAGGTAGAAGCAACGTAAGTATCTGATAGGCCTAGCCGAAACACGCCTTTGAGGTTGCTTAGCAAGTCAAAGCATAGTTTGTGGTTTTTCGGCCTCTTTGGAATTCGATTTTATGATAATAATATATTTCATGCTATTCATTCGAAACCCTCACTAAATGTTCTCTTCTTTGTGTTTACTATTATATTCAAGAGGCCAATAATACCAAAGTAGTTAACAGAAATACAAGGCTAGACATTCTTCGCCAACTTGTGTATAATTTGTTACCTATACGACATTTTTTTTGGTTTTATTTCTCTCCACGATCTAAAATGTCCTAGCTTTGGAATGTATTTTTTTTTTCGTGTATTCTAAATAACTGAGTCTTCTTATGGCCAATAAACGGAGGTACCTTTGATGTAGAATATTAACTATTTAATTAATGACGACTGAATGAGCCTCTTTCATGACACCAATTACACCATAGACCTACATACTTATCATTCTTCCGATAGATGTGAATGCTTTCAAACACCATATAGTAGGCTGACCCATGGCACCAGCCCCCCATTGTGATGCTACAGCTGAATGATCTTTTAGACTTGAATAGGACTGTCCAGGACAGTTCGATGTTAAGTCTTGATTCGGTTACGGTTCTTTTTCTAGGCCTACATCAGCAGCGAATATTCTTGATATGCGTTACACATCTCTTACTATCACTTCACTTCTGACAAGTCACAATACTCCCCACCTCTGTTTCTCTTTACTTTATGTTTTCTTTGTGCCCAGGACCGAAGAGGGCAGATTTATTTTTGTTTGGCCTGTCCTGGTGTCACCATCATTTAAAAAGAAGAAGAAGAAAAAAAAAGCGATAGAGGAGCAAGAAAATATCCACCTTTTATATGACCAGGTTTTTTTGATATTGCTGAATTTGTCAGATAAAATTTCCTTTTCTTCATTTATTTTAAGGCTGAGCCCCTTCTTAATGCTTGGCAGTGGGCTCGAACATGGATATGTCAATTACCGAGTCGAACGCTCCAGCCACAATGATGCATACCTAGCTGCAATTCATATAAATTCCTTATCAAGATGTATAGTTTTATTTCGTTAAGACACGTTTTTATGAAGGTAATGCTAGACTATTCACTATGCTTGCATATATATATATATATATATATATATATATATATATATATATATATATATATATGTTTATATGTTTATATGTATATATATATATATATATATATATATATATATATATATATATATATATATATATATATATATATATATATATATATATATATATATATATATATATATATATATATATATATATATATATATATACATATATACATATACACACACACACACACACACACACACACACACACACACACACACACACACACACACACACACATATATATATATATATATATATATATATATATATATATATATATATATATATATACATATATCAAATATATGTATATGTTTATATATATTTATATATATGTATATATATATATATATATATATATATATATATATATATATATATATATATATATATATATATATATATATATATATATATTATGACATCAACAACACATCTAATGATTTTCTAGAATATCGATTGCTAACAATTTTCCCGAGAGCATTCGAACTTTTTTCTAAATAGATGAAGTCATGATATGCTAATTTTAAGAATGGGAATTCATTTATATATACACACACACACACACACACACACACACACACACACACACACACACACACACACACACACACACACACACACACACACACACACACACACACACACACACTAAGTCTAAAAATGGAACCGATCAGGAGACGGGAAGATACGAGCTTTGGGCTCTTTCCCGTAAAAACAATTAGGTAATCACAACACACACACACACACACACACACACACACACACACACACACACACACACACACACACACACACACACACAACTTCAAGAGACAGAAAATGAGAGAGATCTAGGAGTAAACATACTGGCAGATTTGTCTCCAGAAATACATATAAATGGCGTAGTAAGGGCAGCATATGCATTCTTATCAAATGTAAGGGTAGCCTTCAGGCACATGGACAAGGAAATGTTCAGAAATATTTATGTAACCTATGTGAGGCCAAAACTAGAATATGCAGCCCCCTTTTGGAATCCGCACTTGAAAAAGCACATAGCTAAGCTTGAAAAAGTTCAAAGACATGCCACGAAACTGGTGCCAGAAATACGCAATCTCGGTTATGATGAGAGGCTGAGGGAATTAGACTTGCCATCACTCGAAGCTAGAAGAGTAAGGGGGGATATGGTGACAGTCTTTAAATTCCTTCATGGTTATGATAGAGTGGATAGGGATCGATATTTCGATATGGCTGGCTCTAGAACTAGAGGTCATAGTTTGAAGCTTCGTAAGAAAACTTGTTTGCAGGATGTAAGGAAATACTTTTTCAGTGTAAGAGTAGTTGATAATTGGAATTGGCTAAGCGAGGAGGTAGTTAATGCTATCTCAATCCATAGTTTTAAGGACAGGTACGATAAGTATCACTAAGTCTAAAAATGGAACCGATGAGGAGACGGGAAGATACGAGCTTTGGGCTCTTTCCCGTAAACACAATTCGGTAATCACAATTAGGTAATCACACACACACACACACACACACACACACACACAGACACACAGACAGCACGACACAGACACAGACACAGACACACACACACACACACACACACACACACACACACACACACACACACACACACACACACACACACACACACACACACACAAAAGAGCTCTCGAAAAGAAGTATTATGAAATGGGGTAAATTCGAATTTGTGCATTTCATATAAATATCTTTGTTTGAAATTACATGAAATTTATTGGCTGTTTAATGTGTCACTCTTAATCTCCATTCGATTGGGGGTTGGACACATGTGGAAGTAAGAATACTTTATCGATTATGAATGTAAATGACCTACCGTCTGCGACTCTGAGGCGGCAGGTCGAGGGTTCGCGCGCCGTCACGGACTGAGGTTAGTAAGGGCATACACTCAGGGTAACGATTACATCTGCCAAAACAAGTCCTTCGTAAGAAGGCAACCGTCCTAGCCCTTAGTAGAAAAGGGAGTTCGTGACGTAAAGCCGACTCCTCCAATGTAAATGACCTAACGCTGTCTGAGGAGTTTTTCCTCTGTATTTAGGACAAAAGAATTTGGTTGTCTTTGCTTATCGTGTATGGCATTCATGGCTACCTAATACTTACTGAGAATTTCTCATTGTATTACCCAAAATGATGAATTCGCTTCAATTGTCACTATCAATTCTCATCATGGGGGTGGACACAGACAGAATGGAGCTAGGGAATTAAAGCTGGATGCCCTTCCTAATGCACCCATGGTGGTCTCGATCGCCGGTCTGTCACCTGATGGGACATAATTATACACAACTTACGTTCACATTTTATTGGCCTACTTATTAGAGGGCGATAAATATTTGGCTTTGTATTAATTAAAACGTTGTCATCACTATTATGGTGTTCTGTCATTACTTGTAGACTAGTATCCAATACTTTTCTAAGTATTTCTAAGTTCTTAAAGTATACATATTCTTTCTGCTCTAATTATTACAATCTTAAATGAAATAAATCATGCTAAAATAGCCTTGGATCATTTTATATTTTATTCCGATGTCTCTCTTAGCTACTTGTTATCAATGGCACATTTTCAAATGAGTTGAAACTAGTACATAATCCTGTGTGTGTCAGTCTAATTGTAGGGAATCTTTAAAATTGGAGACCAAAGAAAACCGCAGAGTCAGCTGAAAAAAAAAATGAACCTTCCTTTAGTTTTAAGTATTGAGCTACTCACAAAAATAACCTTGCATCTCTTTCAGCATATATAAGAATGCTAGAAATAGCCTTTTAAATGTAGTGATCTTACTATTTTTTATTATTTATATTTTTTATATAAAACAAGCAATAAAGGCGAAGTGTTAATATAGTTCTTGTTTGGTCCTATTTTGTGGTTACGTTCAAGTCAAAGATCCAGTCTATTGTGTGTTCAACAATTGTTTGCACTGTAGCTGTTTGTGGGCAAACAAAAGCTGCACTGTAGTCGGTGTGTCGCTAACATCAATAGATGCACTCCTTGTTTGCTATTGGCTGGATTTCTCTCTGGACTAAGTGCAACGTAAGAGCTTTATTGTTGTTGTTGTTGACATCGGAGCCATTTTAACATGAAGAGGACAGAACTGTTTCTGGTGAAGAGATATATGTGTCAGTTTAGTCCTCATTCGAATGGGGGTGGACACAGACATGTACTACATAGGGGATTAAGACTGGAGGTCCTTCTTTTAACGTTTCGCGGTAGCTGCTTCTGACATCTACTGTAAATAGTACTGCTGTTTTTATTATTATTATTATTATTATTATTATTATTATTATTATTATTATTATTATTATTATTATTATTATTATTATTATTATTTTATTATTATTATTATTATTATTATTATTATTATTATTATTATTATTGCTATTATTATTATTATTGCATTATTATTATTATTATTATTATTATTATTATTATTATTATTATTATTATTATTATTATTATTATTATTATTATTATTATTATTATTATTATTATTATTATTATTATTATTATTATTATTATTATTATTATTATTATTATTATTATTATTGTTATTGTTATTGTTATTGTTATTGTTATTGTTATTATTATTATTATTATTATTATTATTATTATTATTATTATTATTATTATTATTATTATTATTATTATTATTATTATTATTATTATTATTATTATTATTATTCATTATCATTATCATTACTATTATTACTATTATTACTATTATTACTATTATTACTATTATTACTATTATTATTATTATTATTATTATTATTATTATTATTATTATTATTTTATTATTATTTTATTATTATTATTATTATTTTATTATTATTTTATTATTATTATTATTATTATTATTATTATTATTATTATTATTATTATTATTATTATTATTATTATTATTATTATTATTATTATTATTATTATTATTATTATTATTATTATTATTATTATTCGCATTATTACCATTATCATTAATATTTTTCAAATGCTCACTCGCAAGTAACAAAGAATAATGTTAACTTCTACTCTTTCTTCATATAGAGTGTTAAATGCTGTAAGAATGTGATCCTGCCGCGTTTTTTCGTGGGAACTTTATCAGCTTTTAAACAGAAGTCTTCCTATATTTTAATTACCGGATTCCAAAGCTAGTAACAAGGCAGAAAGGTAAAAGACTTATATTGAAATCTCTACAGGACGCAAATAACACCACTCAATATATGATAGAACATAATAAATTTCGGTGAAAAAATCTGCCACGTCATTGGGTCTTCTCGACATTAAGAAAGAAAAGGGAGAGAGAGAGAAAAAAAAGTTATTTCGGCGTCTTGTAATAGTGGCCTATTTTTTTCAAATAAATATTTGCATGAAATTGGTGAATGACAAGGAGAATTTGATAAATCGACATGCCTTCCGAAAACCAATGAAATCTAAATAAGACCGCAGTGTCTTGGGACTGTTGACATTTTCAAGGTCTTTTTCTGGTGCAGATTCATATTTTGCTCGGAAGATTTTGGTAAATGTATGCATATTCCTGCACCTGGTTCCATTAACAATGTATTTTAACAACAACTACTACTACTATTACTACTACTACTACTACTACTACTACTACTACTACGACGACGACGACGACGATGGCGAATACAACTAAGACTACGACGAAAACTACGACGACGATGACTACGACGACGGCAGCGACTACAATGACTACTACGACTACGACTATGACAGTTACTACTACATAAAATGAACGTTTATGTGTATTTAACTTGCACCATTATATTTTGCTTGGTACACAAAACCATGAAGTCATCATGAATGATAAAACGTCTTGCATAGTGATAAATGTTTTCGTAAACTAAAAAAGATTGAGTTCATTTGCATATGCATATACACTAAGTATCGTAAGTAATGATCATGATAACTATTAATAAAGAAATTGCGCACCATATCACCGTGGCTCAAGCGGTAGCGTCCTCGACTCTGAGGCGTCAGGTCGAGGGTTCACTCCCCGTCACGGCCTGAGGTTAGCAAGGGCATGCACTCAGGGTATTGATTACACCTGCCAAAGCAAGTCCTTCGCAAGAAGGCAACCGTCCTAGCCCTAAGTAGAAAAGGGAGTCCGTGACGTAAAACCGGAATATTGAAAAACTAATAACAAGAAAACAGATAGACTAGGGCGTCCCATGAAGTTCATATATCTTTCCTGTCATCTGTAGTAGCTAAGAATACTCTCAGCTCTTATAAAGAAAAAACAAACAAACAAATACTATCACAAGATGAAACATTAAAATTCTTCCTTTTTTTTTTTCATAAGATTATCCACAGTGACCTTCAGGAGGAAGAGCCTTCAAGCATTTCAGTAAGAGCCACTCCACAATTTATCACCCACAAGACCATTCTTGTATATTTATTTCATGACTTCTCCAAAGAATGAGTCAATCGCTGTTAATAATGACCATCATGTTGTTGCTAACCACATCACTGCATTGCCTGCAGCCACTGCAGTTAGGATGCGGACGAGAGAGCAGGTCCACTGCAGGCAAATGGTTCTCTGGGTAACGCTAGGAATAACAGCGCAGATGCCATGCGGATGCGCTAGTAAATAGTGGGTAACGCTGGGAATAACAGCGCAGATGCCATGCGGATGCGCTAGTAAATAGTGGGTAACGTTGGGAATAACAGCGCAGATGCAATGCGGCTGCGCAAGTAAATAGTGGGTAACGCTGGGAATAACAGCGCAGATGCCATGCGGATGCGCTAGTAAATAGTGGATAACGTTGGGAATAACAGCGCAGATGCCATGCGGATGCGCTAGTAAATAGTGGATAACGTTGGGAATAACAGCGCAGATGCCATGCGGATGCGCAAGTAAATAGTGGGTAACGTTGGGAATAACAGCGCAGATGCCATGCGGATGCGCTAGTAAGTAGTGGACCTGTTTACATTAATGCATAGAGGACTTACTTGCACATTATTCAGTACGATAAATGACTGCTTAAATGGGTGGTTATTTATTTAATGCGCGCTTCTAACATGCCATGAACCTGCGCAGTAGATGAGCGCACTGCGCAATTACAAGATACTGTAACACATGTATGAAGATCAAAGGATTTATATTTTCAGAAAGTATTTATTTCTTTACTATATTTTTTTTCTTACTTCATCAATAAATTAGTAGTATTTTTTGACTGATTCGCTTTGCTTTTCTGATCTCTTAAATTCTGGTCTCGTAGATATGTATCTGTCATGCTTATATTAACCATTACGGGAACATACTCTGTCCGAACCAGTGCAATATCGTTGTCACATGTCCATGTAAATACTGTCATGTGGATGCGTTAATGTTTTTGATAATCGCCATTCTTTAAAACTTCACTTGTTGATATACATCTATTTGTATAACAGCGTCACGTTTTATACTATTAATGATAAAAATAATAAGACGATTGTTGTCTCCAATAAAACCTAATTGTAGGTTAAATTGATTTAATTTTATTCTTACGTGCTATGCATGTTTTTATTCTGTAAATACAATTGTGGAAATTTTCGGTTTGGGAGAGTGATACCTCAATGCATATGAAATTGTGCGTGTATATTTGCGTGTGTGTGTGTGTGTGTGTGTGTGTGTGTGTGTGTGTGTGTGT
>JAXCGZ010012243.1:0-30000 GCA_037179515.1 Halocaridina rubra | reverse complement strand
AGGAATCCCTATGAGCTCCTAAGTACTCCCAGGGATCCCTAAAAACCCAAGGGACCGCTAGGAATATCCAAAGGCCTCAAGGAACCGATATGGACCCCTAGATCCCAGGGAATCTCTAAAATCCGTCAAGGAATTGCAGGAGATCTTAGGAATCCCTATGAGCTCCTAAGTACTCCCAGGGATGCCTAAAAACCCAAGGGACCACAATGAATATCCAAAGGCCCCAAGGAATCGATGTGGACCCCTAGATCCCAGGGATCCTTAGGGACACCTAGGGATCCCCCACAATTTCTTGATAATTGCAAGTGAAGCCTCAACCCATGGACTAGGCCACTGATAAGGAGTCAGTGCGCTTCTCACATACTAATTGAAGCTCATATTATTAACATATTAATGAATTTTAAATGAACTTTTTCCTTATTCTTGCCGTAAAGAGACTTGATAACAAAACTTTTGACATTTCTTGGCTTAGATACCTTTCAAGATTGGGTTGTCTACGAAATTACAAGGAAACTCTTCCAATATAAGGGTGTGTGTGTGTGTGTGTGTGTGTGTGTGTGTGTGTGTGTGTGTGTGTGTGTGTGTGTGTGTGTGTGTGTGTGTGTGTGTGTGTGTGTGTGTGTGTGTGTGTGTGTGTGTGTGTGTGTTCTAACTACGATTCAATTGCAGTCGATGCAGTAATGGTACTATTTTCTTCGAATGTAACAGACTGAATTCTCTATCCTAACAGAACCTGAGTTTGCAAAATTGGTCAAATTCACAAATGACAGGCTTTCAACATAACAGCGACATCCATGATGACAAATATGACACGCAAACAGTTATTTTTTTGTTAAAGACGGATGTCTCTTGTTTCTAATGGCACTACAAGGAGATGGTATTTGGTTAATTTCTTAAAAGTAGTTAAACAATCAGGACTTTAAACGTTAAAAGTGACATTCATGACGATAGGGTATAGTATAAAAATGATGCAACATTCGCTAAAGACTTAAGTTTTTCTATTCGGTTCTAATGGCATTGAAAAAAGACGTGTGTATAACTGGCACTCCCTGAGTTACATAATAATGGCACCCTCTGAGCTGTATAAAGGGACATTACAGCCTCACTCATAGATATCACTCGTAGATATAACTCATAAAGTACGTCCCAATGAGTGTATCATAATATTCTAAATCCTCGAGTCCTAAAGACACAAGTTATTGATACTATAGACAAGTTTTGTGAACTTTGATAATATTACGACTCCCATTTTCTATAAAGGTCTCGCATTTTATATATCAACAGAAAACGGGATAGAAATTACCGCTTCCACTCTGACAAATTTCAGTGATCGAATTATTATTATTTATATATCAATATCACTATTATTTATTTATTTGCTTAACCTATTGTATCATGCAAAGAAACTGCCAATATCTAAACTTTACCGGCAAGCTAAATAAGTCTTTACATATAATTAAAACGAAAATGTGTCAAAAGGCTTCTGTACTTAGATTTGACATGCAATTATGTGTGAAATGCAATATAATGAAATTATCAAAGATGAGAGGCCTAAGGGATACCCTGAAACAAAACAAAAATATAACACGAACGCGTGGAGAGAAAGAGAAAGAAAGAGAAAAAGAATGAGAATGAGAAGGAAAGAGAATGAGAGGGAAAGAGAATGAGAGGAAAAGAGAATGAGAGGGAAATATGAGAGGGAAGGAGAAATGAAAATCGAGGGGGAAAGAGACATACATACAAGGAGAGAGAGAGAGAGAGAGAGAGAGAGAGAGAGAGGAGAGAGAGAGAGAGAGAGAGAGAGAGGAGTAGAGAGAGGAGAAGAGAGAGAGAGGAGAGAGAGAGAGAGAGAGAGAGAGAGAGAGGACCTATTCATCATTAAGGCTACCTACAAACAACTATTTCACTTACGGGGATTCGTGATGTGGATTATTAAAGACAAATATTAATTTCTACAAATACCTCTCAACGTCCCGCAACACCCAAGCCCTATTTAATGTCTCAATCACATAGCAAATATAAAAAGTAAATTTATGAGAAATCGAAAAGTCTAAATAAAAACTTTAAAACAGAGAATTAATTAAAGACATAAAAGACAGTAATGTATAACTCACACTGAAAAAGTGACGTAATACTTAAGGAAATGTGTAAATAAATAATTCAATAAATATCTATATATAAATAAATATAGTCACCGTGGCTCAAGCGGTAGCATCCGCGACTCTGAGGCGTCAGGTCAAGGGTTCGCGCCCCGTCACGCTCTGAGGTTAACAAGGGCATGCACTCAGGGTAAGGATTACATCTGCCAAAACAAATTCTTCGCAAGAAGGCAGCCATCCTAGCCCTTGGTAGAAGAGGGAGTCCGTGACGTAAAACCGGAACATATATATAAATAAATAAATAAATAAATAAATAAATAAATAAATAACAAGGAAGCAAAATTAGATAAAAAAAATAAAAATAAAATATGACGAAGAGGCGTCAGTTCCTTGTTTCCAGCCATAATAATATAGAAATTAATAGAAATATGAATATAATAAAGAAACTAAAAAAAAAGATTGCATATTGATATGCTTGTAAGATGATAATAATGACAGAGAGAGAGAGAGAGAGAGAGAGAGAGAGAGAGAGAGAGAGAGAGAGAGAGAGAGAGAGAGAGAGAGAGAGAGAGAGAGAGAGAGAGAGAGAGAGAGAGAGAGAGAGAGAGAGAGAGAGAGAAAGAGAGAGAGAGAGATTATAATTTATTTTATTAATTTATTGCGCCAAGGCGTCAGACATTACATGAATTCATACAAATAATGCTTCAAATGGATACACAACCAAGAATAGAACATAGTTTACAGGGAGGTGTACACAATGATAAAACATTGCTGCATACTAACACACAACTCACAGTATGGCAGCACAGAGTACATTAGAGAGAGAGAGAGAGAGAGAGAGAGAGAGAGAGAGAGAGAGAGAGAGAGAGAGAGAGAGAGAGAGAGAGAGAGAGAGAGAGAGAGAGAGAGGCAATAACAGATAAAAGAGAGAAAATTAATAAAATATATATAAATTAATATAGATAGATCGATAGATCGATCGATCGATCGATCGATAGATAGATAGATAGATAGATAGATAGATAGATAGAGATATAATGAAATAGATAATATTTTAACGTTTTAAGTCATTATCGGTCCCCATTTGGGTGTGGACACAGACTGAAGCCTGGGGATTATCATATCAACAGCCGAACATGCTACCGTTACACTACGTCGGTACTCTAAATAATTTATTTTTTTCATTTGCGGGTTAATTCATATATTCTTTCCGGTTTTACGTCACGGACTCCCTTTTCTACTAATGGCTAGGACGGTTGCCTGCTTGCGAAGGACTTGTTTTGACAGATGTAATCGTCACCCTGAGTGCATGCCCTTGCTAACCTCAGACCGTGACGGGGCGCGAACCCTCGACCTGACGCCTCAGAGTCGCGGACGCTACCGCTTGAGCCACGGGATTGAACGCGGCTCCGTCATATCAACAGCCGAACATGCTACCGTTACACTACGTCGGTACTCTAAATAATTTATTTTTTTCATTTGCGGGTTAATTCATATATTCTTTCCGGTTTTACGTTACGGACTCCCATTTCTACTAATGGCTAGGACGGTTGCCTGCTTGCGAAGGACTTGTTTTGACAGATGTAATCGTCACCCTGAGTGCATGCCCTTGCTAACCTCAGACCGTGACGGGGCGCGAACCCTCGACCTGACGCCTCAGAGTCGCGGACGCTACCGCTTGAGCCACGGTGTCTAGGTAAAAATATATAAATGTAGGAAATAAATAAATAATAAAAAAACAAACAAGCAAATAATACATGTGGAACGGCCAAGAGGAGATAAATAAAAAATAATAATTTGATTTACGATAGCAAGTGATCTTTCATATGCTAAATCTTTCTCTACAACAAGTACCGCAAAATCGTGTTGAAACTTTATTATTCTTGCATCGTTGTAAAAACCAAGATTTTTAAGAGATAAATAATACATTTCATACACTAATAATCCATGTGTTTATTTATCTTTACGGACTGAGGTTTGTAAGGGCATACACTCAGGGTAACGATTACATATGCCAAAGCAAGTCCTTCGCAAGAAGGCAACCGTCCGAGCCCTTAGTAGAAAAGGGAGTTCTTGACGTAAAACCGAAACCGAATGTGAAAATAATTAAATGAGACCTGGCAACTAATTTCTTTATGATATTTATTTATTAAACAGACAATTCACAATCACTGAATTCACAATGAGATTATGGTGACCGCGGTATCTCAGTAGTACAGCCCGCGAGCCTGGAAGTGACTTATGCTGTTTCGATTCCCAGCGAGGTGTGAGGAAGGGATTCTATCTTTCATTCCCCAGCTCAAGCATGTCTGTGTCCATATTTGAATGGAGAGTAGTTCTGACATATAAAACGGTGCATTCATAGTAAGATAAGAATTTCTGTGTGTAGTAGTTTCCGTGGCAAACTGGTAACGTCCGCGACTCTGAGGCGGTAGGTCGAGGGTTCGCGCCCTGTCACGGACTGAGGTTAGTAAGGGCATACATTCAAGGTAACGATTACATCTGCCAAAGCAAGTCCTTCGCAAGAAGGCAACCGTCCTAGCCCTTAGTTGAAAAGGGAGTTCGTAACGTAAAACCGAAACCATAAGAATTTATGTGCCAGATAATGGTACAGTCACTCCGAAAAGTCAAGCGCAGCTAATGTACTCCTTGCTTTATCCTCAAGCGAATCCGGAGCAAGAAATGGTTTACGATGCTATGCCCTGTCAAAAGATGGCTATGGGGCCATGTCTCGTGTGTTGACAATCAGTACAGTTTGTTTTGTTCCAGTTTTACGTCACAAACTCCCTTTTCTACCAAGGGCTAGGACGGTTGCCTTCTTGCGCTTGTTTTGGCAGATGTAATCGTTACCCTGAGTGCATGCCCTTGCTAACCTCAGACCGTGACGGGGCGCGAACCCTCGATCTGACGCCTCAAAGTCGCGGACGCTACCGATTGAGCCACGGTAACTACTGTTGACAATCAGTACAGAATGTGAGATTTCGATTCGAATTCACTAGTTTAGTGTTGCTTAGGTTACAAAAATCGCTCCAAGACTTTTGGCAGCGATAGTGCAAATTGGGCTTTGAATTAAAATATAAACTGTAAAAAATAAACTTTCAAAAGTTTTATATAAATTTAGGAAAGCTGAAAAGACCCTTGTCTACCCGAAAAACAAATAAGTCAAAAATATTTCTTACAGTTCTCTGACTGTGAGTATAGATTATCTTGAAATCTCTGTTGTGTAGTGTGTATGTGCGTGCGTGCGTATGCGTGCGTGAGAGAGAGAGAGAGAGAGAGAGAGAGAGAGAGAGAGAGAGAGAGAGAGAGAGAGAGAGAGAGAGAGAGAGAGAGAAAACGTGTTGTAGTCGAGACTATAAACTTCGCCGTAAAGATCTGTATAATGGTCGGACCTCCTGGCTTTCGGTTTGTAGTGGACCCTCACCAGCCCTTAAAACGTACCAGCGGTGGCTAATTTTAACAATTGATTCTGTCCAGTAAATCATCGGTGGTCTGTGTATATAGATCAAGTATGCATTATGCAATACTTCAAAAGAGAACACACACATTTTCTGCAACTTACCCTCCCCTAAATCCCCCCTTGTAAGGCTCTCCCTAGATACCCCAACTGAGGGGAAGTAAAAAAAATGCAAAAATAAACACTGGCTAGATGTGAAGAGAAGAATCCAGAAGATTGCTTAAGAAATCGACCTGGAAGAGAGGTAAATCAAAGAAAGTTCTACAGTTAAGATGGCTGGCGTTTTTATCTGGAATCTCTGCTAAATAAATTTTTTCTCTTTCCTTTATTGTTATCTGATAAAAGTCGTAAATGTCCACGGAGAAATGGCTTCGCTATGTAATTATCCAACTCCCAAACGGCGTAGCTAATTTCTATATATGAGAGGTTTTGCCCCATATATCTTTAAAGTTTGTATTGGCAACACTTTTATTGCTGGTCTCTTTCGACTGGAATAGAGACTTGTTGATCATCTCTGTCTATCTATAGAGACCTCAAAACACAAGTTTTGCATAATTCGATACATATTAATATAAATTACACAAATATATTAATGTTAGTTCCATTTCGTCCATTAATGACTAAAAGACATATACGAATATACTAACAAAAACAACAACAAAAACAACTTAGATATATGTCACAAGTTGTATCAATATTTGAAGAAAGGGAAATTAATGACCCAGTATGTATGACCAAGAAACTACATGAAATACAAAGCCAGACCATGTTTCACCACGTTCTTTGAATTTTGAGTGAAAGTTAAATCATTCACCCGAGAAATATTTGAATTCTGAAAGAGTCTTGTAAAAGGCCATAAACTAGTTGAACATGCTTGGAAAAAGTTAATATAAATAAAAAAAAATTGTGTAATACGATACACACAGCGGTAAAGATTGTTTAGAGGTATATGGCTCGTAAATTACAATCCTGGCATTGCTAAATGATATTTATTCCCTGCGTGGCTCGGCTCTGGATAGGCCATTCCGTCTCTTCCATTTGGTTTCCAGCTGCGAAGAACAGAATTATAACAGAGTGAGTGTTTCTCGCGCTGGATCCAGTCGAGTGGATCCAGGGGCCATGGTTCTAAAAAAGAACAGGTGCAAAGAAGAACGATTCCTGTTATGGGATTGATGCCAGTGACATTACTGGGGCCTAATTCCCTAAGGCGATATCCAAGAATTCACAAAATTACTGATGACATAAGATAAAAACTCACTAATACATGGAAAATGTATTGCGTCAGTACTGTACTTTGATTTTGCTAAGAGAAATTATGTTAGAAGTGGTATCGCTGAGACCAAATGTTCCGGTTTTACGTCACGGACTCCCTTTCCTACCAAGGGCTAGGATGGTTGCCATCTTGCGAAGGACTTGTTTTGGCAGATGTAATCGTTACCCTGAGTGTATGCCCTTGCTAACCTCAGACCGTGACGGGGCGCGAACCCTCGACGTGACGCCTCAGAGTCGCGGACGCTACCGCTTGAGCCACGGTGACTACTGTATCGCTGAGACCAAATTACTTCAAAACAATTCCACAAGAATGAAATCACAAGTGCCATAATAAGATTAATAATATAGGACTAAAGATTCCAATGATATGATTCTTAGAAAAGTAATTATGCCAGTAGAAGTGACATCACTAAGGCCTTATTATCTAAAAGGAGTCCATGAAGTTGGCAAGTATACTGATGTCAAACTAAGATAAATAATTAATTTATAAAAGGTGGAAGAGTGGTTCTAATGATGTGATTCTGATGTAGAATAATGTCAGCAGAACTGACATCTTAAAAGCCTAATTTCAGCATGAGCTTAAACTAATACATACATACATACATATACCTTGGCTGTTTCCCCCTTTAATTGGGGGGTAGCCGACATCAAGAAAGGAAAACAAATAGGGGGATAATATCATTATAACTAATAATCTTAAGAGATGAAATAGAAATAGTTCCCCTGAGGTGACTTCTAAGGAAGAATGATGCCACAGGAAGTGACATCGTTCAAGCCCTCCAAAAGAATGACTAAAAACCACTGATGTCAAAATGAGATCTATAATAATTTTAGAGATGGAAGAAGAACATATCAAGTGACATGATTCTGATAAGAGAAATAATGTCAGTAAATGTGATATCGTTGAGGCTTCCTTACTTCGACAAGATTCCCAAAGATTGTCTAAAAATACTGACGTCAAAAGAAAGAATATTTTAATAAAAGCAATAACCGTTCCAGTGATGTCAATCTGATAAGAGAATGATATCAGCGCAATTTGTCGTCAAACATATTACTTGGAAGAAAGTAATGGAACAATTTACAGATCGGTAAAAGATTGCATAAATATCTCACTGACACTATGATACTAAAAATAATGGGAATAATTCTTAAAATGTCACAGTCAGCCAATCTCTAACATTATCTCAAAAATAAACTAAGAAGAAGGAAAAATTACTGCGTTCTCGTAAAGTTAACGAGGACCAACATAAAGCTGGAAAGTGGCTCTCAGAGTCTGGTTCCCGAATAAGGCTCAAAAATTTAGTTGACTATATCATGGTATGGAATTTCATTGCTTCTCTCTCTCTCTCTCTCTCTCTCTCTCTCTCTCTCTCTCTCTCTCTCTCTCTCTCTCTCTCTCTCCCTAAACTGAAGAGATTTACTCTATTATAAAAGCAGCGAGAGAAAGTAGATATATATATATATATATATATATATATATATATATATATATATATATATATATATATATATAGATAGATAGATAGATAGATAGATAGATAGATAGATAGATAGATAGATAGATAGATAGATAGAGAGATTGAGAGAGAGAGAGAGAGAGAGAGAGAGAGAGAGAGAGAGAGAGAGAGAGAGAGGTGCAGTTATGAATATATATGTTGCAAGCACATATTTATGAGTGTAAATTCAATAAAGCTTCATAAATCAATGTCAGATCGGAGCATTATACCTTTGAAAAACAATAGAAATTAACTTTTTTCATTCTTTTATATTCTTCTATCATCTTGGCAGTGAGGGCAAAAGGAACTATTCACATTTGCTTCATTTCACCAATGAATCAGTTTTTGTTTTTCTTACAAGCAATGCTTCCTTTCTTTATAAATTTCATTCCATCCATTTCAAAGGCTATGTTTTAGCTACCTTTCCAGTCCATCCTTTCAAACATTTGTTTTTATCTTTTTATTTTTACTACCATTTCATTTCAGCATTTCCAAAGCTATTTTTTATCTCTATTTTTTTTTTTTTAATTCTATCCTATTCAAGTGTTTCTTCTGTTTCAAAAAGCATCCTTTCGAAATAATAGGTCTACTTAACAACTAAAAATTTATGATGACTTGTTACTTTTGTCCTATTATGACTAGTTTTAGCTGAAAAGAAGTTTCATGATGTGGTTTTCAAGTGCTTGCAACCCAAGCATTGGTATAATTCTAGAGTTAAATTGGTTTTCGAATACTTGCAACCTAAACATTGCTGTAATTCTAGACTTCAAACAATTAATGTCATATTAACTATATGTCTTTTGATCTATAACACGTGAAATTGTGACTTAAACAGCATAATGGCCGTGATGTAATGCACTTTTTTAAATAGGATCACCATCCGTTCTCCTTCGAATGGGGGTGGACACATATGTTGGAGTTAGGGAATTTAGGTTGGATCCCCTTTCTAAGGAGGGATTGTATATTGGCGATGAAATTTTGTAGTAAAATATATTTAGGCTATGATTTTTCCGGTAAGACTTGTGTTCAATAGTTTGATGCCGAAAACAATATTTGTTTCAAATTCCGAGGCCCTAAAGTTAGTATTCATTAATAAATTCTCAAAGCTTTCGTATTTATATTTCACCTTTTAAGACTCACGCACACACACACACACACACACACACACACACACACACACACACACACACAACACACACACACACACACACACACACACACACGCACACACACACACACACACACACACATAACAGCAACAACCACAAATAAACCACCACCACCGATATGAAACTATACATATATACAAACATAGCTTGGATAAGTGTTTCTTTTAACATGCGATTAGCCTAGTAATTCAATTTCTTAAACTAATCATTTCCTTTTAAGTGATAAATCTGAGATTCAGCCATTAATTCCGTACCCCTATGAAGGCAACTCTTTAATACCAAATTCCATCCAAATTACAGGACTGGTCATCAAGAAATTTCCAAAACTGGATTTGATGGTAAAGAAAAATCGTTTCAAATCAACATCACGACACACAAAAGCAATTAAAGATCTCTTAGCTGTGGCCTACTTGTCAAACGGTGAAATAAGGTAAGGGTGCTTAATTGCAATTATATGATAGTTTGCCGTAGATCTTTCCTCTCTCTCTCTCTCTCTCCCACACACACACACACACACACACACACACACACCCCCCGCCCGCCGCCCCTACACAATTTTAGAGATTTACTCTTCATTCTAAAAGCGCACACACACACACACACACACACACACGCACACACACACACACACACACACATACGCGCGCGCGCGCACACACAAAGCTAGTACAGACCTTTCTCTTACAGCATATATCATAAATTAACAACAATGAACAAGGCTATTTATGAAGTATATCCTTTGTCCAAGTTACCAGAGCCACAGACTGTGGTCTCCATAACTAGCAATTACAAACATACAGTAGTTCTGTCTGAATCCACGACCACAAAGGAGGTAAACAAAGTCTTCACTTTCTGGCAGTGAAAACGCTTCCCTCAGGTCATATCAGAGACGGTGAAAACTTTGGAAAATCACTGGAACTGTTTTGAAAAATCACTTGATCAGAGTACAACATGGTTATCCTGGCGTAGTGACCACCCCTCTTATGGGCGTGGTATAGTGGGCGAGGTTGAGATGCTTACCCGAGTGGGTGGTGGTTACTGTTAACGACCTAATCTTGTAGGATGCAATAATTAGCAGGCCAAGTCTAATGATAGAATCACGCGAGGAGAAACTGAAGTTTGGCAATCATTTGATCAAATTTCAGGTGATCGAAACAGTATAATTATATTGAGATTTTTCCAGTTTCAAACAACGTTTTGTCTCCCCAAATCCCTTTCATTATTTCCCTCTGCTAATGGTTTTCCTATTTCCATAAATAATCATCCTTTTTTCTCTCTTCTACTGGTCTTCCTTTCTTTCCCTCCTCTATTGGTCTACCTTTTTTGCCCTTTGCTATTGGTCCTCCTAAGTCCCCTCCAATCCCTTTCATTTTTCATTCTTCTATTGGGTCTTTCTATCTCCCTCCAATCCTTTTTTATTCTTTTCCTCATCCAACGTTTTCCAAACCCTCTCTAATCCTTTTCATTTTTTCCCTCTTCTAATGGTCTTCCCAATTCCCTCCAATCCCTTTCATTCTTCCCCTCTTCTAATGAGTTTCTTAACTCCCTCGTAACCTCTTCATTCTTTCCATCTTCTAATTGTCTTCCTAAGTCCCTCCAATCTCCTTCATTTTTTATCTCTTCTAATGGTCTTCCTAAGTCCCTCCAATCTCCTGCGTTTTTTTATCTCTTCTAATGGTCTTCCTAATGCTGGCGTCACACAGCCAAAACTCCCGACCCGACTCTTAAGACCGCGTTCCAACGGAATCTTCGCTCAATCCTTGGAGATCCGGCAGATTTTTTAGCCGACAGGTGCATTCCTGTGCCTGTCGGAAGTGCGTCATACGTCCGCGTAAGCATTCCTATGGATCGTAATTGCAATCGTACGGAGTAGTTTGGACGCGTAATTTAGCGTACGACTGATCATACGCAAACGTAAGTCTCATCATAGAAAACGGGAAATTTAAATTTTTGACCGTTACGACTGGGCCAACCATGCTCCCGACGCTCCCTACCCATCGTAGGGGAACGTACACGTTCGTAGGGGGTTGTTCATTTTCATTATTTTATACTGAGAAGATATTAAGTTTAATATTTTACATTTAATAATGTAATAATGTTTCATCTTTGTCATTCACAGAATCCTTCAAATGTAAGTTGTATGTACTGGTAAACGCAAATAAAAAGTAATTTGGTATAGTTATATTTGCCCTTACTTTTCCATTTATATAATTATGTTAGAATTGATCCTAGTGAACAATAAATATATGGAAAATATATATATATATATATATATATATATATATATATATATATATATATATATATATATATATATATATATATATATATATATATACATATATACATATATACATATATACATATATATATATATATATATATATATATATATATATATATATATATATATATATATATATATATATATATATATATATATATATATATATATATATATATATATATATATATATATATATATATACATATATATATATATATATATATATATATATATATATATATATATATATATATATATATATATATATATATATATATATATATATATGGGATATTTGTGAAAGTATAACCCTGATTTATATATTTGTCACTTCAGCTACTTATATATACAAGTAAATATATGTTGGCCATGTATGTTAATATATTTCATATATTTTGTTTGACACATTTATGGATTTGATTAATTCATATTTTGATATGAGGGAAAAAATAAATGCACTAATATCATGGTAAACAATAAGAAATGCACTAATATCATGCTAAAACAATAAGACATGCGGCAAGCGGAGCAGGAAAACTGAACGCCCAGGACTGGGTTGTCAGAAATGAGACCACGCATGCGCACGCTGTCTTTTCGTACTGCGCTGCCAGACGTATAAGCGAATTTTTAAATTTTTAACGGTTCCAGACCCGGAGGACTGTGTACGCCGGGTAGGATCGATCCTCTGGATCGCACACGGGCGTACACCTTCTCCTACGCCCGCGTACTATCAAGAAGATCGATCTTACCCGTCGTACGCAGTCTTCTACGACTGATTTGGTCTTCCGAATCACGGAGATTATTGGGTGCAGCAGCCAATTATCATAGGCCCTCCAAGACGGTTCAGGACCCCCTCGATTTTTTTAAACTACGTAGGACCGTTAGGATTCCGTCGTACGCTGACGAAAAATTACACCCGATTATTGTAATGACGTCATTGCTGCCGGGAGGATTCCGTCTTTAGACGGTTTTAAGAATCGGGTCGGGAATTTTGGCTATGTGTGACGCCAGCATAAGTCCATTCAGTCTTCTTCCTT
Organism: Halocaridina rubra; assembly: GCA_037179515.1. Taxonomy (NCBI): domain Eukaryota; kingdom Metazoa; phylum Arthropoda; class Malacostraca; order Decapoda; family Atyidae; genus Halocaridina; species Halocaridina rubra. The sequence goes on along the minus strand of JAXCGZ010012243.1, from coordinate 17,183 downwards.
TTTTATCTCTTCTATTCTAATGGGCTTCCTAAAATATCCATTTTTCATGTTATCTTTTCCCCCTTTTTCCCTTATAAATGAATGAAAAACAGAACTTAAAAGTTGGCGACGATTTTTTGGGGGGAATGATTACACATTACCAATGCCCTAAGATTTTGAGTCAACACATGCCATTCCTTTTCTTTGCTGTCCTTTCAAAATAATAAGAAACGAAAACTATAAACAAGTCTCAAAAACAGATCTCAAAACTCTCCTTCAGAGGCTAAACAAAAGGACCATGAAAAATGAAAAGCAAAAATAAACCCCGCTGGTGAAGTGACAATTACATTTTAGGAAAACTTTTAATCATCTATCACACACACATAATGAATATTTCCATTCAAGTGACCAGGTGCAAATATATAAAATATTTATAGTAATTGCACCCACTACTCTGGACATTTTTAATGTTACTCAACATGTCTTGCGTTCAAACCAACTCCATTAAGCCCAGAAATGCTATTATACAGTGTGAGCGCTTTACATACTTGAAAAAGTCTGTGATAGCATGAGGTTTTTTTTATATATATAAACTGGTGATGGTGACTGGAAATCTCAGTGATAAATGATGGGTAACAAGACGACTCAACCAGTGACAAATGGAAGGTACCTGGACGACTCAATCAGAAGCAAATGATTCGTAACTGGACGACTCGAACAGTAACAAATGAAGGGTGACACTGGACGACTCCACCTCTGACAACTGAACCAGTGGACACCGTTCTTAGTGAACGACTGAACCAGTGGACACTTGAACAGTTTAAGTCCGGTTAGTTCAAGTTAGGTACATCAATCAACTGTCCACTGGTACAACAGCCACCATTTCAGTTCAGGAAATTCTATAAATGACACCAGTATTTACTAATTACTAATCATTTAATGAATATCAAAGCGAGGGTAACTTGACAAATTCTCGAACTTCTGATTATGACACTTCTCCATCAATAATGGCACATGGCACTATTCAGTATTCTCAATCGCGTTTTATGGCACATGGCACTGTTCCGTATTCTCAATCGCATTTTATTCCTTCACAATATGGCACCAACATGCAAACCACCTGGTGTATGCCACTATATGTCACTATTAATCCCTATTTAGGGGTAGACGCAGAAAGGTTGGAGCTGGGGAATCAAGGTAGCATTAGCCAGCTAACCTGTTAGACGATGAAAAACTGGTCACGAGCAAGACTGTTCATGACAATAAACATTTTTACAGCCATTAATGATGCACAGGGCCAACTGGATTCGCTACAGCTGGCAAGACCTTATCATTAGATCTTTGACCTTTTAAGGTCATATTCTGTAGTTCTTTTGTCATTAATAAATGTTTTTATTTAGAGTCTCTGTTGCTTTTTTGGCAGCATTTACAGAACACGTGTTCACTTACAAATTAAGAAAAATATAACTTGAATTGCTTACCTTTATGGCAATTAAATTTAAATAATTTTTTACCATAATTATGATGATAATGATTATAAAGATAAATATGGTAATGATGATATCGATAATGATGATAATTATAATGATGAAAATGGCATAATAATAAAGCTAATGATGAAAAGGACATAATGATAATATCATAGGAGAGTTATGATGGAAATGTCATAATGATAATATCATAATAATGATGATAAGGTCAAAATAATAATAATAATAATAATAATAATAATAATAATAATAATAATAATAATAATAATAATAATAATAATAATAAAAATAATAATAATAATAAGAATATATGATAATAATAATTATAATAATAATAATAATAATAATAATAATAATAATAATAATAATAATAATAATAATAATAATAATAATAATAATAATGATAATAATGATAATGATGATGATGATGATGCTGATAATAATACATAACAATAATAATAAATAACAATAATAATAATAATAATAATAATAATAATAATAATAATAATAATAATAATAATAATAATAATAATAATAATAATAATAATAATAATAATAATAATAATAATAATAATAATAATAATAATAATAATAATAAATAATAATAATAATAATAAAACATGTACAACCGACTGCGAATGCTGTATTAGCAAACTCATGATTAAGAAAAATACAAAATAACAAAACAACACAAAAACGAAAAATGAACAAAATTACAAAAAGCAAAAAAAAAAAATAATAAATAAATAAATACCTATTCCATACACTACACATCAAGTGACCTTTTGCAGATTATACGATCAAGTCATAATTTAAATAGTAATTCTGATTCTTCTATTTAAATGTGTGGAAAAGTCTGACCTCTTTCCCTTTAAGCAAGATGGAACATAGACATTATAGAAGGCGTTGCGGGAAAGAAAACAGTGCCACGAGAAATATACTTTCAGGCACTGTTGTGCAAATTTCACGTCAAAATTTGACCCTGTATGATCTGGTGACCTTCACGCATGGGAGAAATTAGGAAGAAGAAAATGGCTGAAAATAGGCAGAGGAAGATTAAAAAAAGAGAAAATAAATGTTTTGGGAAGAAAATGGAGGGAAAAAAGGTATTTTGGGAAGAAAATGGAGGAAAAAAAAGGATAATTATGGCTATAAAGAGAGAGGTAACAAAGAGAGGAAAAGCAGGAGGGAAACGGCATGTAGGAAAATACAACTGGGACAAGAATAGCCATGAGGAAAAGCATGAGGAGGATAGAGGAAAAAAGGAAGGTGTGGATAAGAGGAAAAATAAAGAGAAGAGAAGGTCTCAAGATCGTTACTGTCAAGAAATGTTGTGCAAATATCACTTCAACTTTGACCCTGCATGATTTGGCGACCTTCACGCATGGGATAAGAGGAAAAAAATAGAGGAAAATATGAGGAAGGGAAAAAGTACAAGAATAGTCACGAGGAAAAAGCAGAGGAAGGAAAAAGTCAAACGGGACAAGAAAATGAGAGGAAAAGTGGAAAAAACATTATGATTGGGTGATCCTCATGCAATGAGGAAAAATGAGGTTGGAAGGAAAATAAGGAATAGAAATAGGTTTGATGAGAAGGGAAATGAGGATAAAGATAAAGACTAACGTGAGGAAAAAAGGGAAATGAGGATAAAGATAATGACTAAAGTGAGGGGAAAAAGGAAATGAAAAAGGGAAATGAAGATAAAGACTAACGTGAGGGAAAAAGGGAAAAGAAAAAAGGGAAATGAGGATAAAGATAATGACTAACGTGAGGGTAAAAAGGGAAAAGAAAAAAAGGGAAATGAGGATAAAGATAATGACTAACGTGAGGAAAAAAGGGAAAAGAAACAAGGGAAATGAGGATAAAGAAAAAGACTAACGTGAGGGAAAAAAGGGAAAAGAAAAAAGAGGAAATGAGGATAAAGATAAAGACTAATGTGAGGAAAAAAGGGAAAAGAAAAAAGGGAAATGAGGATAAAGATAAAGATTAACGTGTGGGAAAAAGGGAAAAGAAAAAAAAGGGAAAAGAAGATAAAGATAAAGACTAACGTGAGGGAAAAAAGGGAAAAGAAAAAGGGAAATGAAGATAAAGATAAAGACTACCATGAGGAAAAAAGGGAAAAGAAAAAAAGGAAATGAGGATAAAGAAAAAGACTAACATGAGGAAAAAATGGAAAAGATAAAAGGGAAATGAGGATAAAGATAAAGACTAACATGAGGAAAAAAGGGAAAAGAAAAAAAGGGAAATGAGGATAAAGATAAAGACTAACGTGAGGAAAAAAGGGAAAAGAAAAAAGGGAAATGAAGATAAAGATAAAGACTAACGTGAGGAAAAAAGGGAAAAGAAAAAAAGGGAAATGATGCTAAAGATAAAGACTGACGTGAGGAAAAAAAGGAAAAGAAAAAAGGGAAATGAGGATAAAGCTAATGACTAACATGAGGGAAAAAAGGGAAAAGAAAAAAGGGAAATGAGGATAAAGATAATGACTAACGTAAGGGAAAAAAGGGAAAAGAAAAAAGGAAATGAGGATAAAGATAAAGACTAATGTGAGGAAAAAAGGGAAAAGAAAAAAGAGGAAATGAGGATAAAGATAAAGACTAATGTGAGGAAAAAAAGGGAAAAGAAAAAAAGGGAAATGAGGATAAAGATAAAGACTAACATGAGGGAAAAAAGGGAAAAGGAAAGAGGAAATGAGGATAAAGATAAAGACTAATGTGAGGAAAAAAGGGAAACAAAAAAAGGGAAATGAGGATAAAGATAAAGACTAACGTGTGGGAAAAAGGGAAAAGAAAAAAAAGGGAAATGAAGATAAAGATAAAGACTAACGTGAGGGAAAAAAGGGAAAAGAAAAAAGGGAAATGAGGATAAAGAAAAAGACTAACATGAGGAAAAAAGGGAAAAGAAAAAAGGGAAATGAGGATAAAGAAAAAGACTAACATGAGGAAAAAATGGAAAAGATAAAAGGGAAATGAGGATAAAGAAAAAGACTAACATGAGGAAAAAATGGAAAAGATAAAAGGGAAATGAAGATAAAGATAAAGACTAACGTGAGGAAAAAAGGGAAAAGAAAAAATGGAAATGAAGATAAAGATAAAGACTAACGTGAGGAAAAAAGGGAAAAGAAATAAAGGGAAATGATGCTAAAGATAAAGACTAACGTGAGGAAAAAAGGGAAAAGAAAAAAGGGAAATGAGGATAAAGAAAAAGACTAACGTGAGGAAAAAAGGGAAAAGAAAAAAGGGAAATGAGGATAAAGATAAAGACTAACGTGAGGAAAAAAAGGGAAAAGAAAAAAGGGAAATGAGGATAAAGATAATTACTAGTGAGGAAAAAAGGGAAAAGAAAAAAGGGAAATGAGGATAAAGATAAAGACTAACGTGAGGAAAAAAGGGAAAAGAAAAAACGGAAATGAGGATAAAGATAAAGACTAACGTGAGAGGAAAAAAGGAAAAGGAAAAAGGGAAATGAGGATAAAAATAAAGACTAACGTGAGGAAAAAAGGGAAAAGAAACAAGGGAAATGAGGATAAAGATAAAGACTAACGTGAGGAAAAAAGGAAAAGAAAAAAGGGAAATGAGGATAAAGATAATGACTAACATGAGGAAAAAAGGAAAAAGAAAAAAAAGGGAAATGAGGATAAAGATAAAGACTAACGTGAAGAAAAAAGGGAAAAGAAAAAAGGGAAATGAGGATAAAGATAATGACTAACATGAGGGAAAAAAGGGAAATGAAAAAAGGGAAATGAAGATAAAGATAAAGACTACGTGAGGAAAAAATGGAAATGAAAAAAGGAAAAGGAAGAGCAGGGTATGATGTTTCAAGAATATTACTCTCAGGAAGTTTTTTACAATTTTCAGGTCATATTCAACTTCTCGCCAGTTCTGCTTCTTGTCTGATATGGAAACCACATACACTGATCTCTTTATAATGATAACAAGTATGATTAAGACAACAAATACTACTGCTGCTGCTTCTACTGCTGTTGCTGCTACTGCAGTTGATGCTGCTGTTGTTTTTGATAATTGTCCACAATGGTATATAACTTTTCAATGTGTGCATTTTGTCCTCTAGGGCACTCCTTAGTGCCATCAGCTCTGATGACACTATTTCGCAACATGAACACACACAAAAAGAGTAGATATATGCTGAGACTGAAGACCATTCATCTTTACTGTCAAATAATTCCGAAACTTCACAATTACCTCGAATAAAAAGTGTTACTGGGGAAAATTAATATTGAGGAAAAGCAAAGCAAAGAAAATTATACAGAAGAAAAAGTGAAAGGAAAATTCTCTAACGAAAAGGCGAGGACAAGGTCAAGTTTATCTCGATCTTCACAGGAAATGAGGAAACTATTTACCAATTTTCTCAAAATTTTATTTCAGTGTCTGTAAAGTATATAGTAGAAAAACAGAAATTGTAAGGGATTAGGAACAATTTTGGGGTAATATTTTCGAAATACAAATGGAAGCATTGGGCACTTTTCATGAAACTTGTTTGGCATCTTATGGAAACTGCCAATAAATCTTATCTTCATAAACGTCTACACCTTGAAGATTTTTTCCCCCCTCTCATTCTCCTTTCGCGGCATCAACACCTCTTTCGCATTTCGCGGCATCAACACCTCTTTCGCGTTTTCACTGATTATTATTAAGTGCCAAGATGCACACGAGATAAATACATGCCAACTCTCTCGCCTCCGCTTTGGGTGATCTATTTAAGCTCCTAAAGTGAACTTCAATTTTCTCACTTTATGACAGATTTTGCAAGGATCGTACAGGCACTGCGTCTCAGGCCAAAATTACTTCTCTGATGAATGACCATAAGGTCGACAGTTCCAGTAAAATTGCTGGAATTATCAGGTACTTGGAGGAGTCATAAAGTTTTTAGTTGTAAGTTCGTCAGGCTGGAGGTCAGGGGATTGGCTCCACGGGGTTCTCTGGCTCCAGGGAGGTGGGTTTTGTGAAGTGGGTGGTACTAGCCGCTTTTTTCTAACATAGAGGGCATCTGTTCTTTTCGATGACCTGGCTTGACCTCACACAGCCAGTGTGCATACTACACACCACGTTACTTTTGTATAATATAATAAAAAGTATGCATATAGGTTTTGTATAATATAGTAAAAAGTATATATGCACTTCACACGGTATTTAGAAAGCCATTAAATTCTGGGAGAATTTTCTCTGCCTTCTATACATGTTTTTTGGGATATTCAGTTGTAGTTATACATAGTACTTAATTTTACTAATAGCCCCGAGAAAAAGCAACATATTCACTAAAACTAGTAATAAGAGACAGTATGATAATGCTAGTGAATGCTGTAGTGAGCTTGACAAAAATTTACAGAATCTATCACTTGCATTTTCGATCATTAATCAAAGCAGGACAAATACAAAAGATCAGCGACCCGTTTTGAAAGGGTGAATTTGTCTATATAAGAAACAATATTCACAATTCAACCTATTGGCAATATATCTTTTAATTCATCTCAACATTTTGATTATTACTTGGACAACTTACAATGTTGTTGCAATTTCCCACTGGGCACTATATCAACATTAGAATGAGAGGCTGTTATTAAAGCACCAGATTTATTATTATAACAACCCTGGAGACGTCATAATACCACTTGACCCCTATAAAGCAACGAGTAATTCATCAAATCTATATTCTTATTGGTAATTAAACCTTCCCAATAAAGCAAAAGGGCATTTCAACGATAAATAAAACCTTGATTCAGACACCTATCACTGCCTATAATTGTATCAGGATTGATTACCTTGTTCTACAATTAACTGAGTACCACCTTTTGTTTTATTACCTGTAATTAGCGTCTCTAGTAATGAGGTGGCTCGCTGTAAACCGTCTATAAATGAAGAACAGCTAGACATGTGCTTTTATGCGGGACATGTGCTTTTATAAGGAGTCACACGGGATCATGACCGATGATAAACACAAGCAAAGTTATTTTTTTGCTCTGGCAAACTGGTATTCGTAGCTAGGCATTTGGATTGTTATTTCCACGTGCAGAAGCTACAGTAGACCCAAGTTCCATATCCAACATGCATACTGTATATATAATGGCTGCAATCACCTTGTAAACGGGCTGGCCGAGTCAAAGCACACACATTCAAGAGGCTAATATGCTTCTATCACTTTTCTTAGTTTCTGGGGATAAGAGCTGCCACAGTTCCTTCCCACCACCCTCCTTGGGTTCACACTAAGAAGAAAATATACAAAAATATATTTTCTTCTAAAATGTGCAGAGAGATGAAGAGAATTGTCACCTCAGGAAAAGGGTCTTCAAAACTACCAACTGGAGAAGCAGTGTGTTGTTGTTGTTGTTCTGGTTTTACGTCACGGACTCCCTTTTCTACCAAGGGCTAGGACGGTTACCTTCTTGCGAAGGACTTGTTTTGGCAGATGTAATCCTTACCCTGAGTGCATGCCCTTGCTAACCTCAGACCGTGACGGGGCGCGAACCCTTGGCCTGATGCATCAGAGTCGCGATCGCTACTGCTTGAGCCACGGTGACAGTGTGTATAACAGTAAATAGCTTCAGGGGTTTGGGTGGAGAAGTCCTCACTTAGGATATGAGGTTTAGCCAGTTGTCATTTTATAGTAGGTCAGCTTAGGTTGGGACTGGCATGGTTTGTTAGGCTAGTACCAAGTACCCACCCATGTGCTACCGAATGCAACAGTCCAAGATGGAGTTTTAAAGATTTCCTAAGAGAATTTCTTCATTAACTGTAAATTAAGAACATGACCATCTTATCCAGTGATGTGATGTGATTCGTTTTACGTCACGGACTCCCTTTTCTATTAAGGGCCAAGACGGTGTCTTCATGAGAAGGATATTGGTGTTGGCAAGTGTACCCGTCACCCTGTATAAATACCCTCTCTAACCTCAGACCGTGGGTTGCCTCGAACCCACGACCCGATGAATCAAAGTCACGAGCGTTTCTACTCGGCCACGAAGGCCACGGTGACATACATTGATCAATAAAAAAAAAAAAGCCGAATCTTTGTACATGAATCCAGGGCCGCGGTGGTACAGTGGTAGAATGCGAGAGTCGGAAAGTGACTAACTAAAGTTCGACCCCACCGCAAGACGTTACGAAGGGCATCCAGTCTTAACCACTCAGCTCCAATTTGTCTAAGTCCTCCCCCATTCACGGGTGCTACTTGTAACACAGAAAACGGTGCAAAGACTTGTCATCTGTGTCCAAGTATTTGGTTACTCAAAATCAGTTCTCGCATTGTATAAAAACCCATACACAAAATCAGGACAGACAAATATCATTATCAATAAATATAAAAAATAATAAAAAAAATAATCAAGAATCGCTATATTAAGGTGGGTGATAGTACAAGATGCTTAGCATATACAATAAATGGGGGGAATATTCATTTATATATAACGAAAGGGACACTAAAATCTACCACTATATTCGACAAGACAGAAACAACGACACTGTATTGTGAATTTTTCGAGAGTTTAAAAATAACAAATAATAATGCAGGTTAAGTACTAAAGGAAGAGATTCAAAGGAAAACTTTAATATCCATAAATTTAAGATATATTCAACCCATAAAATAAACAGGATATTAAAAAACTCAAACAAGAACTAACTTACAAAAAGAAATTAACAATATTAAATGGCGTAATTTTAATGTGATTCAAGAGCAGAAAAGGTGAATGATCCATAATTACTTTTAACTATCTTTAAGTTCAAGTAATTTTGGAAACCAAACAAGAACCAATTATTTATAGTACTAGGGAGAAGACACTAGACTATACTGAAATGATACTCTGATATTTCCTTTTTGTCGTATGACTTCCGTCATGCTGAAGCCAGTCCGTCATGCTGAAGCCAGAATCTGAAACTTGTAACAAATCTTGAGGGGTAACGGTTGGTCGAGGGCACAGATATTTTATTTCAATGTTTGTAGAAAGTGTCAAGGAGATATATGACCGGAACCTGGAGAAGGGCAGGAAAGGCCAGGAAGTTAGCCATTTCCTAAACCACAAGAAACATAAATGTGTGGCCCGTACGTAAGTACATGCCCTGGAGAGATGCCCAATAGCTCCTCCCCGGAAGTAGGCGGGATTCCACTTTGAACCTGGCGTTGATTGGCAGGACTAGATGTCACTTGATTTCATTGGCAGAATTGGATGTCAAGCCACGCCCTGCCCCTGGGGGTATTTCAAGAGCCACCCAGGGCAGAGACAGTTAGTTAGAACTTTGCCCGGGACACGAATAGATCAGAGACTTGAGATAGTCATAGGGTGGGGGCATTGAGGTGTCGAAGTTGTGTTGTACTCTAGAATAAATATAAGCAAAGGAATCACTGCTTGTCCATTCTTACCTTGTACCCGTCTGGTACTAATAATTATAACATAGTAATTTAACATTACGTCAGTGGTGACAAACGGTGAGATAACCCAGTCATCTTACAAAGTGTGAGTTCAAATGGAAGTCCAAAATTCATACGACAACTTGGTGGCAGCGCAGTACGGATCATCACGCCTGGAAAACATACAAAGAGACTGGTGAATGCCAGTGCAGACCCGTGCAGAGAAAACAAGAATGGCAAACGCACAAGACCAATATCTCCCAAATTCGGAAATGGGCGACGACGAGAAAGACCGGAAAATCCTCGAATTGGAGGAGCAAGTGCGGCGCCTACAAGCACGCGCCGACGCCGCTCCGTCGAGAAGGAACCCGGTCGACGTCGACACCCCCGACAGTGAAACCGACGCCTCAAACATCGACGAACAGCCTGCCGCTCCGAACCCCGTGGTGACACAGGGAACGCAGCAGGCCATGCCCCCTTTCTGTGCCCTGGTGGTAAAGGCGCCACGAGTCAAAGATTCACCTTTACGCTTTGACGGCGCAAACGTGGAAGGCCTCGAGTATCCTTCTATATTTCCCGCAGCTGATTTTTTGACACACTTAGGTTGGCGGATGAGAAGTGCTGAGTGGACCGACGAGTACCGGATTAACGAAGTAGTACAAAGGTGCACCGGATTCGCGGCCGAGACCCTCGGTAGAGACGAATGGTCGGAAATAAAACAGTGGGGAACTTTTAAGGATCGATTCCTAAAAATGTTCACAGTGCGACAGAGCGAAGACACGCTCATAGCTGAGATCCAAAACAGTCCCCGAAGGCGGGGAGAGCAGTTGAGTTGGTACGCGACAAGGATTGAAACATTAACGGGTTCAGTGAGTGAAATTGTCGATAACCCGTACATGCGACAAAGTATTGTGCGGAGCGCCTTACGGAAAACTGTTCCAGAGAAATGCCACTTTCTGTTGAAGTCCAACACCCCGGTCCCCGAGCTCGTGCGTCTACTGCTGAAGTGGTTCGAGAGCCACCCTGGTCATGGGCTTTCGGAGGAGGAAGTTGAAAGAGAAAGACTCATGCGACCCACCGCGAGCCCCGTCGCAGCCATGACGAACGAGCGAGGACCGAGATTCCGAGACGCGCAGGCAAGATGGTGCGCAAGGTGTGGCGGCACAGGTCACTCCCAGGACTGGTGCGTGACAACGGCCCCACCGGATGTAGTTTGCTACAACTGTCTGGGGGCCGGACATCGGGTTAGAAAATGCCCCTCGCCGAGGATAACTCGCGAAGTCGGGCAACCGGCGTTCTGGAAAAAAAAAAAAACGCCGACGCCCCGACGGGAACCCCCAGCGAACGGTCCGAACACCTCCGGTCGAGGAGCTATCGCTCCTCCCGAACGAGAAGTAGTGGACATCACGAGACCACCTCCTCAGCGCAGATAAGTACTTGTAGTTTCTATCTAATGAGTAACGGGATCTTGCTAGTAGAAATTGCGGTCGGTGGAATCCGCCAAGTTGCTTTGTTAGATACGGGCTCAGCCGTATCATTAATTGACCGTAGTATTGTTGCAGACCCCCTCACTAAATTAGATACGCCAGTAGTTATTACCACTTTGGGCGATAATACCCCGAACTTTGTTAGAGTTAAAGAAGTGGTGAAACCCGTGATTGCATTTGAAGGGTGCCCCACAAGATTTAAATGTGCTTTTTTTGTTGTACCTAGGCTAAGTGTCGAACAGGCGAAAGTCATAATTGGTTTCGAGGACATGGTAAAAATGGGAGTTAGTATTGTTAATGCACGCGGTAAAACTACCATAACGGTAAATGAGAGCGAAATAGTTGCACGTTCCGCGCGCGCGTCAGTGTCTGCATGTGTGTTGCAAGAGAAAAACGATGACTACATCGTGACGCTTCGGGAAGAAATTATTGAGAGCGGTACTGCATGCGTTTTAGAAGTTATTACCTCGCGAGTAATCCCGAACGCTCGAGCCTTATGTGCAGAATTTGTCGGAGAGTACGCGGATTTTTTTCCTAATAAACTGCTAATGGTCCCTGAGGGATCGCGGAAATTAACTGTAATGTGCGCAAACATGTCACTGATCCCGCTAGTTATTCCTAGAAACACGAAAGTCGCCGAATTCGAGGAAGTGTGCGAGTGTTACAGCGTAAATTTCACAAGGGTCGCGGAAGACCCCGAGCGCATCATAAATTTGCAGACGTTAGCGAGAGGACTGAGCGCTGCTGAACATTCTACTTTTATGTCTGAACTGGTCGCTAAATATTATGATGTTTTTGCGTTAGATAACGACCCCCTTGGAGAATGCACTCTCATGCCTTTTGATATTAACACAGGAAGTCACCCCCCCACCTTTGTCAAACCCTATCGCACTCCGTTTGTATACGAAAAAAGGTTAGAGGAAATGGTGTCTGATCTAGAGAAAAAGGGAGTCATTAGCTTGTCTAAAAGCCCTTGGCACAGTCCCATAGTGGTAGTTAAGAAGAAAGACGGAGATCTTCGTTTGTGCGTGGATTTCCGCAAACTGAATTTGCTCACTGAAGGCGATAAATTTCCCCTCCCCATAATTGAAGATGTATTGTGTCACGTTAGCGGCGCTAAGTATTTTTCCACTCTCGACCTCCTGGCGGGTTACCACCAGGTAGTCTTGAAAGAGAAGAGTAAAGCGAAGACCGCTTTTTCAGTAAATAATAAACTTTACGAGTATAATCGTTTGCCTTTTGGGTTAAGAAACGCCCCCAGTCATTTCAGCAGACTCATGACAACCGTTCTCCTAGGCCTCATCGGTAACGCCGTGTTAGTGTATTTAGATGATTTAGTCATAATCGGACAAACCTTTGAAGAACACGCCCGGAACCTCATTTCAGTTTTAGAAGCCTTAAGACAGAATAACCTGCGCGTGAAATTGTCTAAGTGCCAGTTTTTCAAGGCCGAAGTAGAATTTCTCGGGCACAAGTTGTCACCCGCGGGCGTGGCAGTATTACACGATAAAGTAAAGGCCATTGAAAAGTTCGCACGGCCAAAAACGTGTAAAGATGTTAGATCATTTCTCGGACTTTGCTCGTACTACCGTAAATTCATTGAGAAGTATGCGGACATTTCCCGTCCCTTAGACAGGCTCCGAAATGCTCACCAGATTTGCTGGACGTCCGAGCACGAGACCGCGTTCGTAGCTTTAAAGAAAGCCCTAATGTCCACTCAAGTACTCGCTTACCCTAAATTTGATCGGGCGTTCTACGTCACGTGCGACGCTTCCGACGTTGCGATCGGCGGAGTAATATCACAGGACGATGACGAGAAGAGAGACCGCCCCATTAGTTTCGCTTCCCGGGCGCTCACCGACACTGAGCGGCGGTATTCCACCATCGAACGAGAAGCACTCGCTATCGTGTTCATACTAGAAAAGCATAAATATTTCCTACTTGGATATCTAGTAATTAAAATGTAGCAAAGAAAAGCAATACGTCAGTGGTGGCAGCGGTGGGATAACCCAGTCATCTTACAAAGTGTGAGTTCAAATGGAAGTACAAAATTTATACGACATTTTAATAAATAGCGTCCGCGACTTTGAGGCGTCAGGTCAAGGGTTCGAGCCCCGTCACGGTCTGAGGTTTGCAAGGGCATGCACTCAGGGTAACGATTACATCTGCCAAAACAAGTCCTTCGCAAGAAGGCAACCGTCCTATCCCTTGGTAGAAAAAGGAGTCCGTGACGTAAAACCGGAACAAATAACAGTGCAGATCTTAGAAGATATTGACTATACACACGTCAGAAAATATTTCGCCACAAGCAAAAAAAGTGTATCATTAGAAGTACCTCAGAGAACACCACGGACTAGGCGGAGTACTATACGTGCATTGTTCTTACGTACAATGCATTTTTCGAATGAATCTTTTTCGTAAAAAGTACTTACACAAATTTGAAACTGTAAGGCACGTGTATTATTCTTTATGATGGCATCTATTACCTTACATGGCGGGGGGTTAAATGAAATCTATAATAACCTTTGACCTGATTCATTCTCTCTCTCTCTCTCTCTCTCTCTCTCTCTCTCTCTCTCTCTCTCTCTCTCTCTCTCTCTCTCTCTCTCTCTAAAACTCAGCAGACTTCGAAGAAAACCAGTTCGGCACTTATATGTAGACTATATTATGTGAACATGAGTGCCAGTAAGTACATGTTCTTACTATATTATGTAAACTGAGCTGCATAAAAGTGCCAATATGCAACATATGAGGTTTACAAAATATATCAAATTATTCATAAATATGATTTACTAAAGAATACTCTTTTACCATTCTCACAAGGGACAAAGGCAGGGTCTTTTTATATCCTGTTCCAATATGGCCGCACTAATAATAATAATAATAATAATAATAATAATAATAATAATAATAATAATAATAATAATAATAATAATAATAATAACAATAATAATAATAATAATAATAATAATAATAATAATAATAATAATAATAATTATTATTATTATTATTATTATTATTATTATTATTATTATTATTATTATTATTATTATTATTATCATCATCATCATTTACATCATAATCATCATCATTACACCTGATCTCCATTCGACACTAGTAATTAAACTATAAAGTTAAGTGGCCCTTTCTAGTGAAGGCCAATAACATATCAATAGCCTAGCACTAACGATCTATATATTCTCTCTTAATGGTAGGCTATCCCCAAATGGCAAAGCACTCTTTGCTTGCATGCAACTAACCTCCCACTTCTGGGGCTTAATTTTCATTTAATATTCGTGCTTTCGATGCATAAATTGCCAGGCTTCAATGGACCGGTTAGGAAATTCAATGCAGAGAGATGTCATTTAATTTTGGCGAAGTTTAATTGCGTTCAAAAGGTGAAAAAGATTTGAATCTCGGTGCGGTTTATGGACTAAGAATTTTGAGGAAGCTGATATCTCTCTCTCTCTCTCTCTCTCTCTCTCTCTCTCTCTCTCTCTCTCTCTCTCTCTCTCTCTCTCTCTCTCTCTCTCTCAAATTACATGACAACCACCGTTCTAAAGGCTTAAACCAGTCGCTCATTCATGACACTTTTAAATGTTTAAATTTCAGCCAGACTCTATTAGCTTCTTAAATTATCAGGAACAAAAGACATTCCTTTAGTAACTTTTTTTTTTTTTTTTTTAAGAGTGTGACACCGGGAGAGGCAGAAACTGCCCTCATCGACAAAGGCCCGGGCACGAGAAAATACCAAGACGAAGGAAAAGAAAAAGTTAAGGGCAAGGCAGAGATGAGGTAATGTCACACAAAGGAAAACGACAGACAGAAAAAACAGTCAAAGTAAAGAGGACCCAGAGATATGGAGGACTAGGCTCTGAGATGACGATAGATCTGCTTTTTGAAGGATGAAAGGTCATAAGAACTAGGAAAGACAAAGGAGGAAGAGAGTTCCAGAGTCTGGAGGTAGATGGGAAGAAGCAGTCGCTGCACCGACCAATCCGCGAGCTACAAATCTCCACACAGTACCTGTGAGATGAGGCCGCTTGGCGAGTGTTACGCGGCCTCGGCAGTGGAGGAGGGATGCAACTCGCCAACTCATCAGAGCAGCGATGGAAGTAGTAGCGATAGAAAAGCGAAAGGGAAGATACCTTACGGCGAAGAGAGAGAGAATCCAAGTTAGAAGTAAGAGAAGGATCATTAATAAGTCTGACTGCCTTATATTGAACCCTATCAAGAAGATAAGTAAAGGAAGAAGCACCCCAGATGTGTGAGCAGTATTCTAAGCAGGGGCGGATAAGACCTTTGTAAATTTTAAGTAACTGCAATGAGGAAAAGTAATAACGAAAACGAAACAAAACCCCCAATTTTTTGGATGAAGATTTAGAAATTTGGATTATGTGATTCCTCCAAGACAAGTTAGAGGCTATGTGGATTCCTAATATATTGATAGAGTTAAGAGGGTAAATTTCATTAGTTTCGAAGACAATAGGGTTATCTGGAGGAGAAGAAGATAAAGAGATAGCCAGAAACTGTGTCTTGGAGGCATAGAATTTAACTAAATTTTGAGTGCCCCATTCAGATACTCTCTGCAAATCGGAGTTAAGAGTAGAAGAAAGAGTGATACGAGATTGATTACGAGTAACAGATGAAGGTTGTGAAGAAAAGGCAGAGGAAAAGTGAAGGGTAGAGTCATCGGCAAAGGCATGAAGAAGAGAGGAAGATGGGGACTGTAGAAGATCATTGATGAAGAGAAGGAAGAGAGTAGGTGAAAGAACGAGTCTTTCGTAGCCGTTCCCAGCTTAAAAAACAAAATACGAAGTTGTCAAACGACCAGTTTACATAAAGGTGGCGTCACACATAGCCAAAATTCCCGACCCGACTCTTAAGACCGTCTAAAGATGGAATCCTCCCGGCAGAAATGATGTCATTACGATAATCGGGTGTAATCATTCGTCCGCGTACGACGGAATCCTAACGGTCCTACGTAGTTTAAAACAATCAAGGGGGTCCTGAACCGTCGTGGAGGGCCTACGATAATTGGCTGCTGCACCCAATAATCTCCGTGATTCGGAAGACCAAATCAGTCATAGAAGACTGCGTACGACGGGTAAGATCGATCTTCTTGATCATACACGGGCGAAGGAGAAGGCGTACGCCTGCGTACGATCCAGAGGATTGATCCTACCCGGCGTACGCAGTCCTCCGGGTCTGGAACCGTAAAAATTGAAAAATTCGCCTATACGTCTGGCAGCGCAGTACGAAAAGACAGCGTGCGATGCGTGGTCTCGTGTGTGACAACCCAGTCCTGAGCGTTATATATAAATATAATGTATAGATTGAACAGAAGAGCATGAAACATGTATTAATATATATCATAGTATTAATATATGTGACGTAACAAGTTTTCAAGTGAAGCATGTAAAACATATATGATAATGAACATATTTACAATATAATAATAAGCATGAAAATATATATATATATATATATATATATATATATATATATATATATATATATATATATATATATATATATATATATATATATATATATATATATATATATATATATATATATATATATATATATATATATATATATATATATATATATATATATATATATATATATATATATATATATATATATATATATATATTTATATATATATATATATATATATATATATATATATATATATATATATATATATATATATATATATATATATATATATATATATATATATATATATATATATATATATATATATATATATATATATATATATATATATATATATATATATATATATATATATATATATATATATATATATATATATATATATATATATATATATATA